>PVHP010027511.1:0-23728 GCA_004024765.1 Zapus hudsonius | reverse complement strand
GATGCAGCCAAAAGAAAATTAATATATACAGGCTTCCATTCTCAGCTCTTCCTGCTTTTGCAAGCATAAAGCATATCTTCTCTTGTTTATAATTGTATCAGCATGTGGTATCTTCTTATAACAACACAGATCTGAAAATTTCTGCTACATGAATGAGGGTAATCATCAGGATAACAAAGTTAATATCAGAAAAAAATCCTTATGACCTGTTTCTCATGTACTTTAAATATACTGTGTATTCATGCTATCTATAAGCTTGCATGATTCTATAAGTAATATTAAAACCACCGTATAACAAATTATTTTTAAATTAAATTTGTGGATAAATTTTAGTCATAATTTAAGGCACTTTGAGATTTTAAAATTTAAGAATATGACCACATTTTTAACTTCTCTCGGCCTATTAAAATTTCCTTCAATATCATATGAGTCATTATGTAGTTCATGATCAATTACTTATGAAGAAAGGTGGAATACAGGTGCAATAACCCTCATGGTGCTATATAACTGCTAGAGCTGGAAGTGCGGTTACACTAACCACAGTTGCAGCCACAGGACTTCTATGTTATTTCTAGGATGATGGCTTGTCTCACAATACCCTACCTCTGACCCTTTCATAATAGATTTATAAATATTGCCTCGTGAGCAATCTTCAGATTTCCATTTCTGAGAACCAGACTGGGCATTTTTGTTGGCTGATACTGTGTCAGGAAATTGCTCACTCTTGCTGCTCCACAAACCCATTGACCTTTGAACCCTGGGCAGTAATAATCCTTTTGGTTTGACATTTCTTTGCAGGAAATCACTAAACTCTCTTCTTTCTGGAAAATATTTTGGCTTGTAAAATCAGCAGAAATGCTAACCTTCTATTTTGTTTATGTATGCAATAGCCATAGTGACATGGAGAAATGAAAAAAAAAAAACTTAACGTTTACTTCTCACGTGTGGGAGGGCATATCCTGTGGCGAGAAAATTGTCTATTTTTTTCTGTGTAATTCCACAATGCAAAAATAGGGGAGAACTTGAAAATTGTAGGATATTTCAACTAGAAGAATAATATTTTAATAACTAGGACTGTCCAGAAGCAGAGAATAAATCCCCTAGAATACAACATCTGAAAGAATTTTATGGTAAAAATGCTTCTTTTAGACTTGTAAATGGGATCTTTGCATTTATCCAGGTACAGTCCTTAAAACTACATACATTTTTATGACTCAGAGGCTAACATTATGCTATGTGGCCACTCACATTGCTATACAGTGTGTAGCAAAATTTCATAATTCTTCACAGCTTCAATGAATGAGCAATATTATTTCACACACAAGGCCCCAGCTTGCCTCTTATCAATCTCTCCCACATTTCTAAAAGGGAACAGCAGTATGATGACTTTTGAATTCAGCCCATTTCTAAAGATCATTTATATTGAATCACACAGGATGTACTATTTTGTGAATATCTCTATCTACTTACATTATTTTGTCATCTTTTACTTTGAATACCAGTTCATTCATTTCCATTCTTTCCAGTAATCAGTGTAGGAATATACTATAACTTACCAATTCAAGTGCAGACAGAATTTACCCTATTTCCCATTTTGTAAAAAGATACTTCTTCTGGTTCAAACATCCTGAGACACACATATATACACCCTACCCATGGAGCTCTCAGGTACCTGTGTCAGTAGGCAATAAAATTTCCCAAAGTGGTGGCACCACTTCATTGCCAGCAACACATGGAGAGTTCCTTTTGCTTCAAGTCTTCAGTAGAACTTACAGGCTTGTCTTATTTAATTTATTATTATTATTATTATTATTATTATTATTATTATTATTGTTATTATTATTATTGGCTGTGCAAGTCTTGTGTGTGAGTAAGTGATTGCATGTGTTTAAACTTGAGTCTTTTCATGCAGGCACCAATTTTTCAACTGTTTTTGGCAATTAATATAATACTATTGTGTAATTGTCTAAATCTTTTGGCTATGTATCTCACAAGTTAGCTATGTTAATTTAATATGCATTAGTTAATTTACTATTAAGTTATAGGATTTTGAACATATATGGTGAATGAAATTCCATTTTTATATTTTGAAAACGTATTCCCTTATGTGGTAACTTTTTTCTTTTTCTTTTTTCCCTATATATCTGAAAGTTAATATTTTCGTGCTGAATTTTTTCTTTAGTTCAATTAAAACATTCTGCTTAGTGTTATGATTAAGAAGCATTGCTCAATTTCAGGAAAAGAGTTTATTCTATATCTCCTAAAATGTTCATTTTTTTCTTGTTAATAGTCTTTTTGACTGACATATAATTGTGTATATTTATAGGTTGTAATTCTTCATTTTCACTCATGTAACATTGAGTAATCTTCACTTCAAGATATTTACTTCACACATCACCTCAACACATCACTTTTTCATAGGTAGAACATTCCAAACCATCTGATATATAAATTTCTCTGAAATATATAATATAGTATTTAAAAATTCTGTTTCCTACAGTGCAATAGGACTTCAGAACTAATTTTTCCTCATATATATGCCCAATCATTATCAATTAAGGATTTCAGAACAGATATCTCTGTGTAGTGGTTTACCTGCTGCATTATTCATTGATAGATGCATTCTAGATTTCAGCCTGCTTGTATAAATAGCTAATTATCATGTTACAAGAAAGTAAGTTTAGATTCTAGTTTTTTTCTTCAATGTCAGATTTATCCTTAGTAAAGTAAAGGAAATACTCATGCCACTTTTGAAAATAGCCATCCTATAAAAGCATACAGCAAGGATGGACAAATGTCCAGGTAATAGTAGATGCAATGTTATTTTTTAAAACTTATGTGAACATATTAATAGAATAATAAATATGTATTTTATCAAAATCTGAGGATTTTTTTTAATGTGGTCTAAGTAAAATGAAAATTTATTCCTTTCTACAGTGGGGTGTAGAACACTGGTAGAGCTCATTTTAAGAGGCTGGGGATCACTGGTGGAGTACTTTGCTAGGTGCTGGGGTACTGGTTGCTAGTAGAGTACTTTCCTAGAGGCTAGGGTATAGTTCACTGGTTGGGTACTTTGCTGGAACAGTCTCAGTGCATATCTTTGCAAGAGTACTTTTCTGGCTTGTGCACAGCTTTGTTTGGTTCCAGCACTGCAAATATATGTGGGTGGTATTTACTCTACTTTCAAATTCCCAGTCTAAAGCTTTCCTTAAGAAGACTTGCCTATGAAATTCAATGAAATATGCTACCAAAACAAAAAATAACAGTACAAACCCCAAATTATGTTTGGCAGGCACCACTGCCAGATCCACAAATAGAGCTCTTTGGAAGATCAAAGGTAACAATTGGTATATATTTTATTGCCTGGTTCATATACAAAGATTTTACAGCTAATTTGAGTCTGCATGCTGATTTCCAAAGGGCAGGATCTGAGCTTAGTTATTTTCCCATGGAGAGTTTGGCTTCCTTCTGTATTCCATTCATAGGTTGGAGAATCTTTTATAACAATGTTATAATTTATGCTCATTTCCATTGCAGATACAAAAGTAATATTTTTATGAGTAAGGTCAAGAAAAAATGAGCTCTGTGATGTATTTTAATATAATAGTTTATCTGGTGAGTGTTCTTAATGCTTTTAAAGTGTAATTTCCCTGTCAATCTAGCACTATACTGGCATAAAAATTAGTGCCTGTAAAGAAAATATTTAAGTGTAGAAATAGCAGGATAAATGGAAAAAAAGAGGCAGTCTTCCCAAGTGCTCCCAGCACATTTTCTCTTCGATTAGAAACATTTTTTTTTAAGTGTAGTAGAAAGATACCAGAATTCCTTTTTTTCATGGAATATTTACCAAGACATCACCTGTGGACTCTGTAACCAGTAGATCTTAATTTCAACTATGTGATAGATAATGATATACAGAATTTAAAAGGCTCTCAAATAGTCTTCCAACAGATCTGAATTTAGCCATTGTGAATGGTTCATATTTCCCTAGATTTAACCAAGTTACTAGTTTCAGAGCAGAAAACAGAAGCACCTACATAAATGTGTTCATTCCTTACTTTCTTTTTCAGTTATATAACCAAGTACTCTTCTGTATTTTCAGATGTGTGTCCATGTCTGTGCATGCGGGCACACATATGCCATAGAGTAAGTGTGTGGGTCAGAGGCCTATGGGTGTCAGTCCTTTTCTTCCACCTTATGTTGAGGCAGGGTCTCTCCATCACTGCTACATTGGCCAGGCTCTCTGGCCCATATGCTTCTGGGTGATGTTTCTCTCTCTCCCCTTCATTCTCATTGTAGGCACACACTATAATTACAGTGCTGTAGCATCAGGTTTAATATGAGTTCTAAGGCATGTGAACTCATGCACTCATACTTGCAAAGCAAGCACTTAATAATAGACTGAGCCATCTCGCCAGCCCGAGTTACTTCCTTTTGTTCTGACATTTTAAGTCAATCCCACCTTTACTCTGAGACCAGTTGTATAGCCCAAGGGGAGTCACCAACTGAGAAATTAGGGTACAATATCATTGGTTTTAGGTCCTGTTTAATAATACATACTCAACTTTTGAAACACCATGAAAATTTTAAGACAGAGAAGATTCATGAAGGGTAAGTTTTAATTTACTTATTTGCTTCTCTCTCACACTGCTGTTGAGAATCCAAATATAGAAAAAAAATAATTTCAATCCATACCACACATATACTTCTTGGAAGAAAGAAATCATTCATGATGCTTTCTACCATTAGTAACTGGTAATGGTGTTATGTGTATATGTGTATATGTTATTTATATGAAGCAATGAAAGAAAATAAACTACCCTATGAATATTCACAAGACCAATATCAAGGTAGTGTTCCCAAATCACCTATTAAGATATCATTGTATTTCTGATTGGTGCATTCTTTCCATGTATTTTAATATGTAGTCATAATCCTTTCCTTCTTTATGTTTTTTTTTTTTGTAACAAGATCTCTCTCTAGCTCAAGCTGACCAGGAACTCATTGTAGCACTCACTGGCCAGCAATTAAATTCATTGTGACCCTCCTACCATGGCCTCCAAGTTCTCAGATTAAAGGTCCATATCACAACCCGCTGGGTTTCCTTAATTATGTATTGTGATGGTAAATCTTGATTATTAACTCAATTAGGAACCAAGGAAGAGAGACTCCAGGTCATCTGTGAGAGCTTTTCCAGAAATGATTAGCCAAGGGAGAAAGGCAGATGGAGAAGTGTCTCTGTGTGTGGGGGGAACAGAGCTACTTTTTGTCTGCCTTCACTCCTTGCTGGTGAGTGCGGCTGCCTGACGGATGACACCCTTCTGTGACATCAAAGCCTGGCTTCTTCAGATTTCCATTTCATTCTGAACACCAGATACACTCTGGGTATCATCCAGGCCTTCCATGCCAGGTTGAGAATGATGAAGCATCCAGCTTGTTGACAGAGGATCTACTAGGTTCTGAGCTTTACTAATCTGCAGACAGATATTGTTTGACTGTCCAGGCTGTATCTTGTAATTCCAAATCCACATTGTAATATATATATATATATATATATATATAAATTCATTTTATCGGTTCAGTTCCACTAAAGGGCCCCTAGGAACATATGTAACCAGTGTAAATTCTTCACTAGCTATCATCTACCTTGTTAATTTAAGCAATAACATTTGTGTTTTCATAGGTCAGCACATGAAGAACTCACCATAAACTTTATGTCTCTCCAAGGACCATCCTTCCTCATTGTATAATCACTAGCATTTTGGGAGGTTGGGCTGACATTTATCCATTGTGCAATCCTAAACATTTCTGGAATTTTCTTGCAGCTGAACCATTACCCAATACCACAGAGAAATGTGACAATAGAGATAATCAGTCTCTAAGGCTATAATATTTCCTTTGTATGCATGGTTATGAGTCAGAGTACCACAGAAGAAGGCTAGGGCTGACACACAAGCCATCTGCCATTACAAACACATAAAGGGATGTGGAATTGTTTCAAGTCAATGGATGATACAGATATTTTGTCAAGTTTAAATCTAATTGCTTTAATTCCCCCCCACCCTCAGTCACACTAACGGCAGCTCTGTTCCTGTTGGTGTTGATTCAGAAACAATGTTTCCTCTTGTCTGTTGGTGGGCAACCCTTTTCTATACAGCAGAACACAGTCTGACTGCTAATATGAGATGGGTATGCTATGTGTAGCTAGGTAGAAAACACATGGGAATCCAAACCCTTCTTTTGTAACTCATTTTCGAAGCCTTAATACGTTTTGAAAGTTAGTAAAACATAAGTAAATATACCAAGCTAGGAAGGTAGCAAATACTTCAAGGGAAATTAATCTAAATATCATGCATATTTTTTAAAATATGATTTTTCAATTCTTGTTTACTGCTAGCAAACACATTCTCACAGTGGTCCTTTTTATCAACACATGAAAGATTATTGATAAGTGGGTTGACTTAGGAAACTTGTGAATACATTTTTCATTTAATGATAGTGCACTTTGAAAATGAACTTAGGGGGACGGTTAGCTACTAGTCTTTTCATCAATTTACCAGTTAATTAAGTCAAACATATACACAGTCATTATGTGCTGAGTGCACATTTAGTGTTTAAGCAGTGTGTTCGGGGCTTTGCTTATTATTGGGATCATACAAAAGCCATTGTTTCTGTCTTCCTAGGCTTGAAGTAGGTTGAAAATTATAGTTAAGTATTTTTTTGGGGGTAAAATATAGGCAAGGCAATTTGACTTGCATTTTGCAATGCATTTTATTTTCCCATCATTTCCTTTGAAAATGGGCATTTAAAGATCTAGGAGCTGTTGTTTTGAAATTAGAGAATTAATAGATGACTGGTGAGAAGAATTGGTTACTAAGGATAAATCTACTCTTGCTTCCCAGGAATATTGAGTGAAAATGCTGTGAGAGGTGTGTTCCTAACCTTCAACAAGTTCCTTATCTATCCACAAATCCCTGTTGAAAAGATCATATATATTTGCTCACACAGGTATAGCAGACTTTTGATGTTACTGTTTTACATATTAAAATATTCCATGTTTGCCAAAATTATATAATCATGTCTGCAATTTCAAGCTTCCTGCATTTTAATTAGTTGACTTTTTATATAAAGGCTTTTCATTTTACTCCCTTCTTAAGTTGAATATTATCTCCCTTTTCTTGATACTGCTATTTACTTTAAAATTATGAGGTTATATAGAAGTCACTACACTACATTAATAGCAAGAAGTTGTCGCCATACTGTCTCACACTTGAAATGATATTTTCACTATATTTTATAGGAATACACACAAATTTAAAAGAAAGTTAATAAATATGGGCGGCAAGAAGGATATTGTAGTATGACAAATAAAGATGGATTTAAATCTTATAATGTAGAATGTATATCAGCATTAATACACATGTGTACAATGATTAATTACATAATATGTTGTCATGGTATTTTCAGATGTTAGACTTCTAGACCTATATTTATGTTCTGATACAGTAAAACATTATGAAGAATAGTCATATGACTGTTTCACAGACTGTAGTCTGGTTTCAATATAACGGTATTTGCAGAAGACCTTGATTAAGAAAACAACTTTATTTTTCAACAATTAAGGCATATTCTGATACTCATGGTTTATACCATATATGCGTGTGAGAATTGAAGTGTGTTTTATTAACCAAAGCTTAATGTGCTGGAAGATAACTTCCAAAATGATAGTATTTGATGGTCTTGGGTCAAAAATTGGCTCATGCTCAACCCTATGAAGAAATAAATGAAGGACTTTCATATTGTTATATAAGACAACCCCTAAACAGATTGACTGCCCAATATAGTCCTCTTCACTGTGAGCCAAATTAACTTTTTTTGCCTTTATAAAATGCTCAGCTATTTTGTTGCAACATTGCCAAAGAGTTGAAGACAATACCCATCAAGTTTGGATGATAAACACACTTTAATGCTAGCACACATTTAAATAGATTATCAATAGAAACAAGAACAAGAACAACAGCTTTTATTTTGCAAGTTATTAATGATTATTAGCAACTTTTTCCTAACTAGGAATTATGAATGAACAAGGATATGAGGACTCAGCCTAAGAAATGTTAGACAGCTGGTAGAGGAGGGAGCTAGAATCCAAAGCTCAGCGTTGATGAGGTTAAAATCCCCATGGTCTGAGGTACCTTGAAATAATGTTTTTGTTATATAAAAGGTCCTTTTACTATGATAAAGTTTGTGTCATTGGGATGATAAAGAAGACAATAGTTAATTTCTGGAACACTATGTCAAGTATGTTGTAGTTTAGCTTGGTAATTTGTAGTTAAATGATTAAAGAAAAATGAGTTTTCTAAATTTCAAAAGAGTTGGGTACCTTAAGGGGAAAGTTAGAAGATTATGGAAATTTTAAAGATGTAATTTCAGCTGACTTCTCAAATGCATTTCCTTATATCACTTGTTCTTTAGTAAGTAAACAAGGGACTCTTTCTGAAAAGCTTTTAAAGCAATTTCACAACAGTTTCATGATTTTCAATGAATAAAACACCAGGTTCGGCTTTTTCCATGCTACAAATAATGTGTTCATTTGTGAATATATCCCATGGCTACCTTTTACAGAAAGGTGAGTTATTTAAAGATGCAGTTACTTTCTTAGGAAAAGACATTCCAAAGCCCTAGTGCATTGTTTCACTTAAAGAAAAATACTTTTATTTGTGTCTAAAATGGCATCTGAGGATTTATATAGAACTTATAAAAATATATATAGCTCGGAACATCAATTGAATCAGACTCCTCTTTTGTCCTTAAAAAGCTTTCCATCCTTAATTCAAAAGTTCTTAAAGAATGACATGAAAAAGATAAAGTTCCTTTCTTGCTGTAAGTCATCAGAACAAATGCTGTTCCTTCACATTTATTCCTTTCTATCTCTATTCAAAATCTTTCTAGACTATGAGAGTGCTCTCTTGCCTGAAAAATAATATAAAACAAGAAAGAAAGCAAAAGAAATTGATACCGCAAAATCCATTTATAAGATTAAAAATAAAGGCTAATACATCTTAAAAGCTAACTTTTAAAAATTCCACAGATGTAATGTAGACAAAAAGATATTGTTGGTAAATGTTCTTACCATTTTCATTGATAATTTTCACGCTTCAGTGTTTGCATGTGGGAAAAGACCAGCACACGTTAGCTTAAATATCATTTATCCTAACGTCAATAATTGCTGAGGAAAGGCAATTACAGATCCTTGAGATGACTTTAGAGTTATTGAAAACAAATCATTGTGACAGATAAGCCAACATGGGTTAGCTAGTGTTCCAGATAGAACTAACTGAGTTTCTCACAAAATTGTCTAAACTATGATCTCCCTGCTCCAGAGATCAGGATATCATCAACCAAAATTTCCCATTGCTCTCTTACAGCCAAAGTAGTGCCCTTTGTCAGGCTCATATCTTTAATACCAGCACTCAGGAGGCTGAGGTATGAAGTTAGCCTTGAGGACAAGACCAGCCTGAGCTGCCAAGTGAGAACCAGGGCAGCCTGGGCTAGAGTGGAACCAAACCTCAAAAGAAAACAAGCAATCAAAAAAATTATGCCTTTTGAATTAGATGTCATGATAATAATAATAATAATAATAATAATAATAATAATAATAACTGTTCTGTCAACTCAAATGATAGAGATCAACAATTCTACCTTCTGTTTTCAGACAAAACATAAATAATAGCAGGAGGACAAGAGCAGATCTCAAATCACCTAAAATAAGTCAAATCCCCCCCATTACCTCTAGGTTGAGCAAACAGCCTCAATGTGGAAGCCCAGCCATCCTTCGGCTCTGTATTTGATCCGACATTTACTTTTGTTATGTTTTGCTTTATTTTGCAAGCTCCTCGGTGGAAAGGACAGAGAACCAAAGGAAAGTTAATGTCTGTTAGCAAACATTTTAGCACAAATTCTTCTTCTATTCAAACAAAGCCGATCATTGTGGTTATGAGTAAGCGTTTTCTGCAGAATCATAACAGAAGACAAAGCAATAGCACAGACACTGACAAAGAGAACTAAACAAACATGAGGAAAGATGAAGGTGGAAATACAGAAACAAAATTAGACAATGATAACAAGAAATGAAAAGGAGCTGTGTGGGGGGTGCGGCAGGTGGGGGGAAACGGAACTGAAGTTAAAGTTTACAGATGAGTTTTAAGGGAAGGAACAGAATATTTATAGAACTCAAAATAAAGGTAAAGAGAAAAAAAAGAAAGAAAGAAAACAGATATTCACCTAGAATTTAAGCAAAAAGAAATATGTGGAATTATCAGTGAATTCATCATGTGAAAGCCCAGTAAGAGAGCCATCAAATGTCGGAAAGAAAGGTCTATTTTTATAGATGAAGTTAGCAAAAGGTATGTGTTCATTTCTGTTTTTCTCACAATACCTACACAGAAGGAATTCTTACTGCATTTATGCCATAATATCTATTTTATAAATTAAGGCATGAGGGAACCCAAAGTGAAAATAAACACAATAATACACTGATGCATAGTGGGGTCAAGATTGTAACAGGTTTCAGTGAGGCTTTCTTCAAGAACATTTTTAGGAAACATTTGGTATTTAATGATATTTTTTGTAAATGAACAAAAGATGGGTTGGTTATAGTAGAGACCTATCACCTACACTATGAAAACAATGCAATATAAAAAATTGAAAATTCTCCATAGGTTTTCTGAAGTTTTCACTTTTTGCATATTATTTTTGCCCAATTTGTGTACATGTACACACACCTATACAGAAACACACAAACAACATTCATTTGTACACATATGTATACATGTGAAGCATTATATATATATATATATATATATATATATATATATATATATATATATATATATATATACTCACATGCACACACGTGTGAGTGCGTGTGTGTGTGTGTAGAGTGGAAGAAATTTTAAAGAGAATGAAAATTAATCTTTCCCTCTATATATGTATCTGTGGCAAGTACTTTTTTAATCATAGTGTGCAGAGAAAAGAAATAAGAAAAAAATTTTCTTACACAATGATGAGTAGGTGTTCAATGCCACTGGTAATAAAACTGAAGTAAATCACCTAGAATGTTTTTACAAAACTGAATCATGAATAAAACCTGTCAGCCACATCCCTTATAAATTTCTATCTCTATAAGGTGGGTTTTCCCCCAACGCTTTGGAATCATTAGAAGGAGATTTCTGCTTTTATCACCCAATCATAAAGTATATTAGCTTTTTTGGGAAAAAAATCTATTTACTTTATGAAAAATGGCAGGTTAGCAGGCATTAAATATGCATTGGTATCAACAATAGGAACAAGGGTGTGAGAGCCTTACTCTCTGGTGCCTTGACAAACATAAGTTCAAATCTGATCATTTATATGTATGTTATGAAGAATATAGATTCTTGGGTTTATGCTTCTTAAAAAGAGTTTTTCTGGTGAAAGAGTCACTTTCCCTAGTGCTTCAAACAACCAAACCATGTATTAATGTCCTTAAAGACCCATGATTTTCACTCTGCAGAAAGTGAACCTATATCCAAGCAGAAGAGAAATTGATCCTCCCTTAAAACCTGTAATCTATGACACAGACCCGTTTGATAGCAGGTGGGTTAGCAGAGGTGAGTAACAATCGCTTATGAGAAATTTGCCTTGAGTGGTGACAGCTGATAGACATGGTCAGAGTGAAGCCCAGTTAAAATTCCAGATCATGGCAAGATGCAGCATTACTTATCCGAATTCATTATGGTATCTAAACTACTCTTGCCCAAGAGAGGCTCTTCCATTCCTCCTTTCATTCATAATTTATCCATCCCTCCAGGAAGTGAATGTGCTTTGTAAAAGGGAAACTGAGGCTTATTGATTACTTTATTAATTTTTCAGGAATTGTGTCACAAATAACTTTTCTTCCAACATGGACAAAAACCATCCTAAAATTCACACAGGCTTTCACCTGAGACTAGCCAGATAAATCATTCTGAAAACCGGTGAAGTTGGACTACTCATGCTTCTTTATTCAGCCTTTTACTACCAAGATGCAATGATCAAGACCATGTTGTCTCTGCCGTTAGCACATAATTTAATGGAACAGAAGAGAAACTCCAGAATTGAAATCTTTAATATGAAGTAAATGATTTGGGATAAACGATCCCAGACCACTCACTCAATGAGGAAATAAAAGTATTTTAAAAAATAGTGTTGGGAAATAAGCTATCCATCTTCCAGGCCAGGTGTGGTGGTGCACACCTTTAATCCCAGCACTAGAAAGGCCAAAGTAGGTTTATTGTGAGTTTCAGGCCAGCCTGAGACTAGAGTGAGTTCCAGATCAGCCTGGGCTAGAGTTAGACACTACCTCAAAAAACAAAAATAACACAAACAAACAAATAAAAACTAGTAATAAAAAATTAAAAAAGATATCCATTTTCCAAAAAGTGAGGTTCAAGCTATATTTAACAACATATACAAAATCTAAATCAAATGGATTCAAGGCTTTAGTACCTTACATGGTATCATGGTAAACAAAGACAATAGCCTCATGGGATTGGACTTAGTAATGGTTTCTTACTAGAAGAGGGAAGAGTTAACCTCCTGGTAGCCACAGTAGGAAGGAGAAAACAAGAATATGTTTATGAAGCCCAGAGAAAGTGGACAGATATGTAAGGTCACAACCAGTAGACAGATGAAAGGTGGTTGGCAGTCAATAGAATAGTACTTCTAGAAAAATCATGGACAGTGCAGCAGAGAAATGCCATTCTGGGAAGTCAGGACAGAAGAGCATGAACGAAGAGACAGTGGAGCTGTGGGCAGCAATGGTGACTGCCTGTGAAACACCTCAGGCCATATCCACTAGCTTTTTTCCATCCCTGGAAAATCTTTGGAAGTTGGAGGAGGTATCAATGAAGGTACGGTTCACGAGTGCACCAGTGTTCATATGGCTCATCAATTCCTAAAAACAATGCTGAAGACCCCGGGAATGAATGGCTGCTCTTTACAAAGGCATTTGTTGCTTTTCAGATGTGAGATCATTTCAAAAAATATAGCTGTAAATTACATGAAAATTCATACACGGCCAATGTTGATCAGTGACCAAATTCAGTTTTTCCCCATCAACTTATTGTGCATTGAAAGCTAATTATAGTAAAGTAATAAATTTCTACCTGCCACAGGATAAGTATGCCATGAACAAATCAATAAAATATGATTAAAAATTACCAGGTATATTATATATCATATATGTTAATATGTGAAGAATATCTCTCAAGCATATTAATATTTAAAGGAAAATTACTTAACAATTTGACTCAGTTGATTTTTATTCAATGGATTATTTTCTTAGCTCTGGAGCTGTTGCTATTTTAACATTGTGAGGCAAAGGAATGATTTTAAGTCCCTTGTTTAAAGTTCAAACTAATATACTCATGAAGAATGATCACAGAATGGTTTAAATTTAAAAAGGTAGCTAATGATCTATGTATATAACTAATTTGAATTGTGTATTTATGGACATACATGTACATTTTTATAATTCACTTACTATCTATTGGGTTACTATTATTTGCCTACTCCTGATTTTATTTAAATATTTTATTTATTCATTTTCAAGCAGAGAGATAGAGAGATAGAGAGAGAGAAAGAGAAAGAGAGAGAAAGAGAGAGAGAGAGAGAGAGAGAGAGAGCACCAGGGTCACCACCTTGTGGGTCTGGCCTATGTGGGTCCTGGGGAATTGAATCAGGGGCCTTAGGCACTGGAGGCAAGTGTTTTAAACTCTGAGCCATCTCTCCAGCCCACCTACACCTGATTTTTATGTAAGAAATACATTTATGAATAAAAATAGCTGTCTACATGAATTGTAAATAATGTGGATTTAAGCTCCCTATTAACCTTCTTTTCTTTAAAATCAAATATCTGTGATTTTCAACATGTCTCATTATTCATCTATTCTGCAGAACTATTTTCCTGGAAATAAAACCTGATTTAATTCATGCTCAATTAAATAATATATTTAGAAGGAGAGAAATCAGCACATGGAATTTATTAAAGCCAGATGTGCTTCCTTCCAAATGATTTGATAAGTCAAAGAGATTAATAAAATATAACTGGCATTACCCCATAGTCTTTATGGGCATTTCAGCATTGAATTTTGAAACAGTTCTCCAACTTGCTCATGGAATTTTTCTCTTGGCATTTCTCAAGCTACCCTGATGTTCATTTGGATAAATTTAGAAGGCGAGTACCTCGTGCTGTACAGCAGAGGTGTAAGATCAAAGTGGAGTAAGAACCGGCTCATTATCACCTCTCTTACAAGAAGATCTCAGCTAATATTAAAAAGAGGCTATATAACCAAAGCATTACTTTTATATTTCTATGTGTATTTAACACTTAAGCAAGGACTTTTGGTATATGTATTATATTGTGCCACTTACTAAATAAAATGCTGAGGAATGGATAACCAAGGATAATATGATATGATCTCATTCCATTCTTCTACTCTTCTCCAACACAAAAAGTCTGAAGGGCTCCTTATGTATCAATTACTAGGAAGATGTTGAGACAATAACCTCAAGGAAACCTGGCACCAAAAATGCTTTAAGGCAACTTTGCAAATGTTTTGATCTTCAAAGTGTTCAAACTGAAAAGATGAGGTAATATATATTCACTTGACAATGAGATAATAATATAGATTTTTCTAGATTTATTCAGGTTTAATAAAATTGTATATATCTATAAGGCACAATGGGATCATTTGATATACACATACACTGAGAAATGATGATGGGAAATCAAGCTAATTATCATATGTGTTACTTCAAACCTCCCCATCTTATTTTTGGTGGAAATACTGAAGATCTGCGTTCTGTGGAAGGTACCCAATGGAATGAGATTTTTTTTGAAACATTATTGTCTATAATTAGATAAAATTTATGAGCAAATAATGTGTTGATATCCCAATTTCCCTCCTCCCTGTCCCCAATCAGCTGGATATTCTCCTCCCTGGGCATAATGGTTCAGTCTATGGGGTAGGGAGTTATGGATATCCTAGGAGTTTTGATTAGAAGTCTTTTATCCATTTTTGAGGCACATTTTGACCTAGCTAGCTGTTGCAGTCAGCTTTGTAGTTGCTGCGCAGAAAGAACCCAAACAAAAGTGGCTTGTGGAAGAATGGGTCAGACTCGAGGGGAGACTCCATCCTGGCAGGGAAAACGATGGCATGAGCAGAGGGGTGGACATCACCTCTGCCACAGCACTGGAAATAGCAGCAGGAAAGTGTGCCAAACACTGGCAAGGGGAAGCTGGTGTATAATCCCCAAAAGCCTGCCCCAGCAACACAGCTTCATTGTGGTTGTAAAAACCAAACTGCCATCAGCTGAGGATGGATTACTCAGAACACATTCATTTGTTTGTGGAGGACACCTGGATCTAACCGTGACACCAGCCAAACTGTGAAAGGTATGATGTAGGCAAAAATGAACCTGCTTCCTGTCTTTTTCTGTGAGGGTTTTCTCCTGGTTTACCCCATTGTTTCTGGACTCCTAAACTCTCCCAGACCTATTTCCCTTCTCCAAACTTATTGTTTTTTAAAGAGAATTAGGCAGGAATGGCTTACCTTCTCACCTTCACAAGAAAACTGTCTCCAGGCTTATAGCCTCTGAGCTACTGCCTGTTTTACTTTCATGTGCTTAAATTTCACTAGAGCGTCAGTGAACACTTTGAATACTTATGGGCTTTTAATGGTTAATATGAACCTTCCTCACATGTTTAAAAAAAAAGCAGATTCAGAGTTGTGTCATTCAAAGAAAATTAAAGCATAGGTGAAATAATTAAACTGTCTTCATCTTATTCTTTTCATTTCCCTCCCATTTAGAGTAGTAGTTACAATTAGCTGTTCCATAGGTAATTTCCAGGTTACTGTCTAGTATATATTTGTTTATATAAATAGTGTGTCAGAGATGTATTCAAAGATGGTAGTAACAACGATTTTTCTACCTCATTTTTACCTTGATCTAAGATATCTTTGCAGATGTAGCTCTTCATCTGCTCTGCCATCATTCTCACTTCCCCTTCTTTCCTTCCCCTTCTAAGCCATGAAGGCAAACCTTCTACCTCCTACCTACCTTCCTCTGGGACAAAGATCAAAAGAACATGCTTTTCCCAAGCCAGCTCATCTTTGAGGTGCTGAACCCATTGTCCAAATAAACTCAGGTGTGGGTTTCAGACTACACATTTGGAAAACCCTGGGGGACATGAATAAAGGAAGGATTCCACATTCCTTCAGAGATGAAGGAGGCACCCTCTCCAAGCCCATGATGCAGAGCTTGATAAACAAAGTAGTCTGGGAAAATAATGCTGATTTGGAAATCCCCTTTGAGCATGGCTCT
Source organism: Zapus hudsonius (assembly GCA_004024765.1). Taxonomy (NCBI): domain Eukaryota; kingdom Metazoa; phylum Chordata; class Mammalia; order Rodentia; family Dipodidae; genus Zapus; species Zapus hudsonius. Next base: position 7,324 of record PVHP010027511.1, on the reverse strand, counting down.
GTCCTCACAAGTAGCAGAAGGAGCAGCCAGTCCAAGAAAATGGGGCTCACACAACTCCTCTCCAAGTTGCCCTTTAGATCTCTTGTCAAAGGTTCACTTGTTCCCTCCCTCAATTCCAAGACTTTGGGGGAGGTGGAAGGAAGCCATGACTTCTCTCCTGCCTCCTGCATGTGTCAGCATTGTGATATCGGTATTCACTCCTCTGCGTCTGATGGCTGTGCAAATATCCCTACAGTAAGTTTCAGGATACTAGAGGTATGAATGTTTGATACACCGCAAATGAATATTGGTGAGCGTGCTTTTTCATTGGTGATTGTGTTAACCCCAAGTAGATTATTATATGTGAGGCCTCCCATGGTTGCTTCTGATAACTGGGAAGGTAGGTTCACTGTCACCAAGTTCTGGGTAACATTAACCAATGTTGGGTTTACCACCCATGCCCTAGGTGTGGGGACGCTCCTGCTGTTCTGCATACCATGTAGGTGTCTGGGAAACCAGTCTTAGCCCTTAGGATAAACCATCTTCAGAGGATGGGAGATAACGGGAGAAAAGATAGGAAACAGCATAGCTTTAAATCCTACATTTTTCCTCTCCCCCAAACCTAATATTTTTTGTAGGTTTTGAAATGTTGGCACATCATAAAAATATAGAAGTGTGGTAAACTGCAGTTGTGTTCAGTTTATACTGCTGGAAAGTGTATTTTACTTTGATCAAATAATGCTGAAAAAAGAGAGAGATTTAAACATCACACATCTTAGCCCCTTGATGATTATTTATGTTTTAAATAATTTCTCAATATTTGAATTTCTCATTTTGTCATATTTTAATAGTTTAAGGAAATCCAATAATTTATTTGCAACTCTGGAGCTGATGGGATGTTTTGAGGAAATTCAAAATTATTAAAATATCCCATATAGTCACTCTAAAATTTCACATATTATTATTAGATTAAATACAAATTTTGGAATTTACCTCTGTGCGCTTCGCATGTTTAAATTCTCCCATCTTGAATACAACACCCATTTATTATATTGAAAAGATTCTTTTCCACTGATGTAAAAGACATCCTAAACTACACCCAAACTAAATATTATTTAGAAATTTGCACCATATTGGTGTTTCCAAGGCAAACATTTTTGTGTTTAGTTCTTATCACTATTTAAAATAATTTTATGTTTTGTTTCTAACAGAACAAATATCCATATAGTTTATATTACATTGGGAAGAATGATATTGCTGGTTCTTTTCCTATTTTAATGATAAAAATGAATATTCATTTTTTCATATTTCTAAAAACAATTTTGTTGGGCATGTTTTTGTGTGTAAATTAATTAAACCCTTAATTCTGAATGAAAAATTTTAAAAATTCTATACATATACTGCAATGTATATGCATTTTATATAATCAAGTCTCTATAAAGATTCATATATATAATTTGAGATAGAATCTCATTCTAGCCCAGGCTGACCTGGAATTCAATTTGTAGTCTCAGGCTGACCTCAAACTCACAGTGGTCAGGAGGCTCCTCCCTCAGTCTCCTCAGGTCTTAGTGGAATTGAGCTGTCCATGGTTCTCTCTGCCTTCTGAAAAATACAAACAGAATCTCCAACAGACAGTGAGACATGGGACAAACATAGTTAATTTGGCAAAGTTTTGATATGTGGAGCCTCTCTGTAGGACCATGGTGGATCCCAGGTTCTTGGTCTCTATAAGAGTTTGCCATTTTCTTTCCATGTATCTGTTCTTAATGAGTATCACATTTCATGAATAAGATAACAGAATATTATTTTAATTTGTTTTTTTCAAGTATCAATGCTATGCTATGATTTTGGAAGTTCCCTATGGCTTATTTAGGTGTACATATTGTTAGACTGACTATTCAAATCATATATACATTTCTAATTGTCTTTAATATTTTATTTATAATTTGTGAACATACTTAATGGCAACATGGATACATATAGCCGAAAAATGTCTATAGGGTTCTCTATACTTCCATAAGAAACATAAAGATTAAAGTTAGGGCTGGAAAGATGCTTTAGTGGTTAAGTCATTTGCCTGCAAATCAGAAGGCCCCAAGTTCAATTTTCCAGTAGCCGCATAAAGCTAGATACACAAGGTGGCACATGTGTCTAGAGGTCATTTGCAGTGGCTGGAGGCCCTGATGCGCCCATTCTCGTTCTCTGTCTGTCTGTCTGTCTGTCTGTCTGTCTGTCTCTCTCTCACACAAATAATTAAATAAACAAAATATTGAAAATATTAAACTTAGAATAATTTTAAATGATGAGGTTATCTAGATTTTCTTAGAAGAATCCTTTACTATTAAATGGTTACTAAGGTTTTTGAGGTATTTAAAAAATTTCTCCATATATTCCATGTTAATTATAGCTGATGCATAGGCCCACAGTATACTCTTGATCCAACAGCTATCTGAATTAATTGTGGATTCCAGGAAAACTGCAAATGTGTTTGCATTAGATTTGAAACAACAGGCAAAACAAAACAAAACAAAAATAAAAGCAGACGTAACAAGTTTCCCACCCTCTTAACTTCTCCCTTGTGAAAATAGTCTTCTTGGGAGCAGTTTAACAATATTGTGATTACAGAAATTAAATATCCCAAAGAATTAGAAATGGACAGAGTTGGCATCATATAAAAAAAAATCAAAGGTCTCTGAAGTAAAGCTTTGTCGTGTATGTCATATGTAGCAAACTTAAAATACAGTCAATGAATTTTACTAAAAGTTAAGTAGGAAGTTACAATCACTAAAAACCAAAAATCAAAGAACAGTGTCAGTCTGCACTCACGAATGTGCTGATTTTTAATACAAGGAGAATGGGTGGTGATATCATACTTGGGGTATTAAAAATAGTTCTCTTCAGTTGCTACATTGTGGTTAGGAAACCATCGAAAGCAAGCAATTCCGAGTGCTCGAAAGGTGTGATGAATCGGACTCCACAATGCACTTAACTATAAAGATCTAAACATCAACATGTGAGCAGGGCAGGCCACACTTTTGTTGTTTAAGGCCTCACTTTTGTTGTTTGCTTTCTGCATTGTTCTACTTCGTACTTAGTGAAGAATATGGATGTGGTAAGTATTTTCATAAACAACCCCAGCACATGATGATGGAAGATCAATGGACGAAAGGGACATTATTTTAATCGAGTCACAGTCAAAGAAGCAAAACATCTAAGAATATAATATGTGCACATCATATTCTTATCGCATTTAATTTGGTATCTATATTACAATAATCATTTGTAGAAGCCTACTCAGACCTAGCTCATTTTTATAAGTTGAACAAAATCTGGTTGTACCACAATTTCCATGTGAAACTGTTTTTCTTCCTGTTTACATTTTGCAAGAGCAAGAAGCCTCAGCTGGAAAATTGGCCCATAATCACAACCTATTAAGCTTTTACTGATATTGTGATAGAAGTAATGGGTTTTTAACGAGCTTATCCATTTCAACATTTATATAATTTATTAATATATTTTCCTTTCCATATTTGTAGATTAGCTAAAAACTTGAATTTGATAATTATCTTTACTGAACTTTTTTTGAATCCTCCAATATTCAATGGTAGCCCTTTATTCATCTTTCTGATGATGTTTAGATTAAATGCAATAAGTGGCTTGTGTAGTTATAGAGCCACTTATAGAGACCATAGTATGTGTCTTATACACCATGCCTATGAAAGTCTTGTATCTGAGTGGTATACACTTTCACATCAAAAAAGAGAATTGCTATCTTCAGAAAAAAATTAAATTGTTTCTTTCACATCTTCTCTGAAATTCACTGCTCATTTAATTGCTGGAGAATCAGAAAGATAAACTTCTTGGTGTAGGTTGGATTGGGTTTGGTTGCACGGCCACAGGGGTGAAAAAATGTGTTGTGTGTGGTGATGTGAAAGAAATAACAGAATCATCACTTCTGGACCTTTTGGCTAAAGTCTTGAAGAGGAATGCCAAGAGGGTGGGCACAATGGAGCTTTGTGAAGGAAAAACAAACACAGTCCTTTCCTCTAACGCCTGCCATTCCAGGGATGTATTCACACACTCATCAAAGTATTTGGGAAACCTTTGCATTATTTTCTTTGTGTCATTTTCCGGGAAAACATTAGATTATGTTGAATTATGTTGAGTGTTTTAATTAATAATTAATATTAGCCATATTTCCAAACAACTTTCTTATTTTATTATGATTTCATACATACATACTATGTATGTTTTTTTTTATTTTTACTGTTTGTTATTTATGTGACATTCACTAATTTTATTGTACAAACCACAAACAGCTGGAAAATTGACCTGTGATCACTACCTATTAAACATCAAGACAATCATACCAGTTTGTCTTGGTAAAAATAATGTTAAAGGTTGCAAGGAGTAGTAAGGAAAAAAAAATACTGAGCTTGAGGTGAAACTAAGAAATCTATTTCCAAAGAAGTGTTTTCTTGGAAATAATTTTTATTTTAAAATTCCTTTTCACAAAGATCCTTAGAGAATTTCACATGCCTGAATGAGAGTCTGCATGCATTAGCAATCCCATTATCTTTAGGAAGACATAAGATTCTCATGCTGCCCACAGTAGCGATTACATTCAAAACTAGGTGGCTTCAGAAAAACTGTGGGCATATTTTCTAGTATCACATGTCCTGTTATCTCAGGACACACACGTCTGTGTTCCTCCTGACCCACCTCCACAGAGAGCTTCTATTCCAGAGTTCTATTAAAATGAATGAAAAGCACCAGGGCATGGTGGTATAAGGCTGAAGCATTTGGGTGAACCTGAGATTGGTGGAGCATTAGAGCAAGCTGGGCTACCTAGTGATGCCCGGTCTAGTGGTCAAACAAAGAAAGACAATGTTAGGAGAATTCGGAAGTTTCAAAATGACATTCTAAGAAATCTTAAGTTCTTGTTTGAACAGAAAGATAGGATCTGCTGGGTGTGGTGGCACACACCTTTAATCCCAGCACTTGGGAGGCAGAAGTAGGAGGATCACCATGAGTTCCAGGCCACTCTCAGACTACAGAGTGAATTCCAGGTCAGCCTGGACTAGAGCGAAATCCTACCTCGAAAAACCAAATTAAAAAAAAAAAAAAAAAGAAGCTAGGATCAACTTTAATGAAATGAATAAAAAAAATCTAATAATCTGAGCATTTTATAAACTAAAGAATTCATGTTAGGTCCTAGTGTTACAGTGAATGAATTTTACGCAGCACATGACTGTCAGGGTGCTAAAATGTTTGGGAGCAGAACTTGGTCAGGCAGGGTAGTCTTGTCACTCTGTACATCTCGCAGTTGACTTCTTGGTCACTGCTCTGCTTCTGCATGAGTCACCCACCAGGCCAGTGTCCTATGCTAAGAGATCTGTGCCAGTGCCAGTGCCCTGTGATGAGAGGTCTGTGCTTCGGGCTTGTGGAAAGTCTTGGGCCTTTCACATTTACTTAGCGGGGTAATTTCACAGCCTGTGGAGCAATCACTGAGGGCTCAGAGTGCTGTTGTTATTCAAGGCTAAGCAGATGAGAGAGACATAAATGACTAATAACATGCAGGAAGTTATGTCTTCCAAGTAGCAGTCTAATTGGACATCTTCATTTGGTATGTGGTTGAAAACAAATTAAAATTTCCTGACCGTTGGAGGCAAAAGCAATACCAAGGAAATCAGTGATAACAAATTCTGGTAGGGTGGAATTGTTTTTAATGAAATGTCAGAGAAGGAAAGGAAAAAAAAATAAGGATACTTCAAATGGGCTAATGTTGAAATGTAAATATCCATCTCAGTGGTAAGGAAGTCAGTGGACATTTAGATAATACTGTAAACAGTATGAATTCTGTAAACACTATAGTTTGCCCAAACTTAAGAAACAATTAAATACTAGAATGTAGATTTAGTGAAAATACAAGGACATGTAATTTTAAATTCTTATCTCATTTTATTAATTTTTGATTTTTAATATAAAGGTGGCACTCTTAGATGCTCCTGTCCTCCACCACAATTCTGAGATTCTTCACTGGTGGGGTTATGGGTAATAATTGTGGGACCAAGAAGCCTCAATCAGTCTCTGGGTGGGCAGTGCTTCAGGCTTAGCCCACCCACCCCAAGGCTCTCACAATCTTTCTGCCCTTTCTCGAGGCTCTTAAAGACTTTCTGCCCCCTCTTCCAAAATATTCCCTGAGTCTTGGAGGGCAAGATGGAGATCTGATGTAGCATCTGAGTGTCAACCTCACCAGTGCTTTCCTTTAAGAAAGTTATCATGTGTTTCACTGACTTTGACATCAGGTAAATATTGTGGATAACAGCGATTCACAAATGTGTATTTTCACGTGATATTTTTTATTTTGTTTGGTTTTTAGTTTAGATTGTACTTCATTAGGTCACATGCTTTCAAAAGACTTTTTCATTTTGGAGCAGTTTATGTTTATGAAGAAATTCAGAAGAAGGTACACAGGGACTTCCTGCATACATCCTGCCCAAGCATCTAGGCTTTCTTGAGACGTGGATCTCCCCCAAGAGTAGGTCATTTATTATAACGAAGGAAACCACATTGAGGCACATTAACAAGTGAAGTCTATAGACGACTTTAATACCTTTGATCTGGACAAGTGTACAATAGCATGTGTGTATCCTGACTTCCAATGCCACTAGGCTGTCACTATCTTAAGAGTTGTCTTCGCCTATGTAACCCTTTTTTCACCCTGTGGAATTTATTTATTTTTATTTATTTATTCATGGTACTTTAGCCTTTTCCCGAGTCATAATGAATTTTTTTTCTCAGCAATGTGTATTCGAACTCCTCTATGCTGTTTCTTGGCTTGATATCTCTTTTCTGTTTAGTGCTCGGCAGTGTCTGCTTGAATCAGTGTAGTCTGTTCATCTAATGCAGTTCATCTTACTATATAACTTGGCAATATGTTTACTTGGTATTTACTAAAAGTGGTTGAAAGTGTACATTCACCTCAAACCTTCACAGGAATGCTTATGAATGCTTTTGTTTATAAACACTAAACCCTTCAAGTGATGTTATTTGTAAATTATCAGTGTTTATATTTTTACTATTGATATCTTTTTATTATTTTTATGTTATTTTAAAACTAATTTTTATTATTTCTTTATTTCTTCTTTATTTTTACTATTTAATTCTTCTTTAAATTATCATTGATGAGAACTGGTATTTTTCCCCATCTTGGAAAACAGTTGTGTGATTGTTCACTTATACCTTCATTTATATAACAACCACTGCAATTAAGATATAGAATATTCCCTCAATCAAAAACACTTCCTCATGCCTTTTACAATATTTGCTCTCTCTAGTC
>PVHP010027510.1:0-23826 GCA_004024765.1 Zapus hudsonius | reverse complement strand
ATTTTTATTGGCATTGCATTGAATCTGTAGATTGCTTTTGGCAGGATTGCCATTTTTACTATATTGATTCTCCCTATCCATGAGCATGGAATATCTTTCCATCTTGTCACATCCTCCTCTATTTCCCTCTTGAGTGTTTCAATATTTTCCTTATATAAGTCACTACCTTGGTTAGTGATATACCCAGGTGTTTGATTTTGTTTGAGGATATAGAGAATGGGACAGTTTCTCTGATGTCTTTTTCCAAATGTTTGTCTTCTGTATATAGAAAGGCTACTGATTTTTGTGTGTTAATTTTGTATCCTGCCACTCTGCTGAAGGCATTGATCACCTTCAGGAGTGTTCTGATACTGTTCTTTGGGTCTGATATATATAGGATCATGTCATTCGCAAAGAGAGTTTGATTTCTTCCTTTCCGATTTGTATCCCTTTTATGCTATTCTCCTGTCTTGTTGCTTGGGCTAGAACTTCAAGCACTATGTTAAAAAGTAGTGGTGACAGTGGACACCCCTGTCTTGTTCCTGAGTTAAGAGGGAACTCCTTGAGTCATTCCTCATTGAGAATGATTTGTGCTTTAGGAGAACTGTATATTGTCTTTACCATGTTGAGGTATAGGCCGTCTATGCCTATTCTTTCCAGGGTTTTGAACATGAAATGGTGTTGAATTTTGTCGAAGGCCTTCTCAGCATCTATTGAGATGACCATGTGGTTTTTATGATTCAGTTTATTAATATGGTGAATTATGTTTATCGACTTGCATATATGTTGAACCATCCCTGCATCCCTGGGATGAAGCCGACTTGGTCAGAGTGTATAATAGACTTGATGTGGCTTTGTATTCGGTTTGCTAGAACTTTATTTAGGATTTTTGCATTTAAGTTCATCAGGGATATGTGTCTGTAGTTTTCTTGTTACATCCTTGCCTGGTTTGGGAATTAGGGCTATGCTAGCTTCATAGAAAGAGTTGGGAGCCTACCCTCTTTTTCTATGCCCCTAAAAAGCTTCAAAAAGAGAGGTTTCAGTTCTATGATGAAGGTTTGGTAGAATTTGGCTGAGAAACCATCTGGACCTGGGCTTTTCCATTTGGGAAGGTTCTTGATCACAGATTCAATCTCTGCGATTGTGATAGGATTGTTTAGTATCTGTATCTGCTCTGGGCTGAGCTTTGGTAGTTGGTAGGCATCCAGAAATTTATCCATTTCTTCCAGGTTTTCTAATTTTGTGGAGTATAGGTTTTGGAAGTATGAACTGATGATACTTCCAATCTCTTCAGGATCTGTTGTAATCTCACCCTTGTCATTTCTGATTTTATTGATTTGGGCCTTCTCAGTTTTTTGTTTGATTAAATTGGCCAGGGGTTTGTCAATCTTATTGACTTTTTTCAAAGAACCAACTCTTTGATTTGTCTATTTTTTAATTATTTTCTTTGTTTCCAAGTCATTGATCTCGGCTCTGATCTTAATTATTTCCTTGCGTCTGAAGTTCCTTGGGTTAGATTTTTCCATCTGTTCTAATGACCTTAGGTGGGATGATAGGTGGTTGATATGAGACCTCTCTGTCTTCATTATGTAGGCATTTAGTGCAATGAATTTCCCTCTTAGGACTGCCTTCATTGTGTCCCACACGTTCTGAAATGTTGTGTCCTCATTATCATTTGTTTCTAGGAAATTCTGGATTTCCTGTCTGATTATTTGTTTGACCCATTCATTGTTCAGGAGTGAGTTGTTCAGGCGCCAATATCTGTTGAAATTTTTGGATCCTCTTCCATTGTTAATTTCTAGTTTTAATGCATTGTGTTCTGATATGATGCAGGGGGTTACGGTGATCTTTCTAAATTTGCTAAGGGATGATTTATGCCCAAGTACGTGATCTATTTTGGATAAGGTTCATTGCGCTGCTGAGAAGAATGTGTAATCTGTGTCCTTGGGATGGAATGTTCTGTAAATGTCTGTAATCCCTAATTTGTCTATGGTGCTATTGAGCAACTTTATTTCCCTGCTTGTCTTTTGTTTGGAAGATCTGTCCAGGGATGACAGTGGAGTGTTAAAGTCTCCTACTATGATAGTGTTGGCATCTATATCTACTTTGCTTTTGAGTAACTTATGCTTTATGAACTGAGGGGCCCTTGCATTTGGCGCATACATGTTTAATATAGTGATGTCTTCTTGTTGTATCATTCCCTTGATCAGTAGGAAGTGGCCATCATCGTCCTTTTTTATTGCTTTCAGTTTAAAGTCTATTTTGTCAGATATTAGAATGACTACACCTGCTTTTTTATTATTCCCACATTCCTGGAAAATTGTTTTCCATCCTTTTACTCTCAGTAGGTTACTGTCTCTAGTGATAAGGTGTGTTTCTTGAAGGCAACAGATGGAGGGGTCCATTTTTCTGATCCAACCTGCTATCCTGTGTCTTTTTATAGGAGAGTTGAGACCATTTACATTCAAAGTTATGACTGTGAGGGTTGTTTTAAACCCTGCCATGTTGAAGAGAATCTGGGGGTCTCTGAGCTGTTGTTGCTATCTCTTTGGTATTACCTTGCTGGCTCCCTGTTCCTTTCCTGGGGTCAGTTATTTGTTTCATCAGCATGGGATATCTCATATAGTATCTTTTGAAGGTTTGGCTTGTGTTCAAGTAATTGTAGAGCTGGTTAGTCTCGTGGAATACTTTAATTTCTCCATCTATTATGATGGATACTGTTGCGGTCAGCTTCCTAGTTGCTGCGCAGGAAGAACCCAAACAAAAGTGGCTTGTAGAGGAATGGGTTTATTTGGCTTACAGACTCAAGGGGAGACTCCATTCTGGCAGGGAAAACGATGGCATGAGCAGAGGGCTGGACATCACCTCTGCCACAGCACTGCAAACAGCGGCAGGAAGGTGTGCCAAACACTGGCAAGGGGAAGCTGGCTTATAACCCCCAAAAGCCTGCCCCAACAACACAGCTCTAGTGAGGTTCTAATTCCCGAATTGCCATCAGTTGAGGATCAGTCTATCAGAACACATTCATTTGTTTGTGGGGGACACCTGGAACAAACCATGATAGACAGCTTTGCTGGGTAGAATAGTCTAGGTTGGAATCCATTCTTCTTTAGGCCTAGAATCACTTTGTTCCAAGCTCTTCTGGCTTTCAAAGTTTCTATGGAGAAGTCTGAGGTGATTCTGATGGGTTTGCCTTTGTAGGTGATTAGTTTCCTTTCTCTCGCTGCTCCAAGGACTCTCTCTTTACCCTCAATATTTGGCATTGTAACCAAGATATGTCTTGGGGAGTTCCTCCTTTGGTCCAATTTGTTTGAGGTCCTCTGTATCTCTTTTAGATGTATAGGTCTATCTCTTGCCAAGTATGGAAAGTTTTCTTGAATAATTCTGTTGAAAATATTTTCTATGCCCCTAGCTTGGTTTTCTTCTCCTTCTGAGATCCCCATGATCCTGAGATTAGGTCTTTTTATGGTAACCCACATTTCCCTTGAGTCTTGTTCACTTGCTCTTTTGAATTTCGCCAAATTTCTGATTTCTCTCAAATTCTCCTCTGTTTTGTCTTCCATGTTGGAGGTTCTCTTTTCCCAGTGATTAATCCTGTTGGCAAGAGATTCTAGAGATGTTCTTATTATTTCACTATGGTTTTTGTTTTCTGTAACTTCTTTTTGGGTTGCTTCTATCATCCTGTTGAGATGTGATTTCATTTAAAGATTTGATTTAATTACTTCTTCCTGATAGTCATTCTTATATTTGCAAATGTCTTTGGTTAATTTGGAAAGCTGGTTTTTATACCTTCAGTTTGCGGGTTTGCCTTTAGGTTTGTTATATCTCTTCTGAGGTCCATTTGGATCTCCTCTAGTATATTAAGCTTGGTGGCAAAGCTTGTGAGTTGACTTTTTACTTGTTCAAGTTGCTTGCCCATTTCTTGTATGGCTAATGGTGACTTTTAAGTCATTCCAGTGGTCACTGCCATCTGAAAAGATAAGGTTCTAATACAGACTCTGCATACTATGCCACCAACATGCCAGGTAAGTTGTGCCCACTGGTGTGATGACCGAATGACTCCCATGGGTGTGGCCAACTGCTTTCTGATTGAATTTAAGGCATGCTGCACAGAAGGTAATTCACACCTGGTACTCTGAAGCCCCTGATTGAGCTGGTCACAGACCCCAATGGGAAAGCTACCACTGTTCCTGTTGTTTTGCTACATGGATATGATATGTCTTGCCTTCTAAACACAGATGCTTATACACAGAGGTGATTGCTACAATCATCTTTAGTCAGAGAAGCTTTTTTTGGTGTGCAGCAGTGACTGTAAACACTCATTACTGGTCAAAACATGAAGACTGTTCAGTGCTCAGCCTAAATGGAACATCTATATTATACTCTCCAAGGGTCAGGGAGCAATTCAGAAAAGGAGGTGGAAAGAATAGAAGAGCCAGAGGAAGTGGATGGACTGTTGTAGATCACTGTCCTCCAAACATGGCATAGCCCTTGTCCTGTGAACTGTTAGCAGCTGTGATTATCTGCAGATCAGGCTCCTTGATGGGACCCTGCTCATGAGACCTGGCCCATTCATGGGGCTTTAGAGGCAGTTGATGGAAGGAGAGGCTCATAAGACCTTGCCCCTCCCAAGAACCATTAGTCAGTTAATGGTTGCTATGGGAGAGGGGCTCATGAGGCCTGCCCCTCCCTGAAGATATAAAATGGCTCTTAGAAGAGAGAGGAGCAGAAAGGATAGTAGAGGAGAGGGAGAGTGTGAAAGGTGAGAAAAGGGGAGGGGAAGGGAGAGGAGAGGAAAGAGAAGGGAGGGAAGAGGAGAAGAGAATTTCTTCAGTGATGTAGCTACCCATAAGTTGCTCGTGCTCCTGTAAGTAACCCTAATTAGACTCATGACTCACCAAGCTGCACTTGAATGGAATGGTTTCTTTGTTCCTTGTTAGTGCCCTATGGAGGTGAGTAGAGGTTTGTTCACATCTCCTCAGGAAAGGGTCACACATCAGTGATGATTCATGAAAGCAGCCTTCAGTGGAGAGTGTCCTCTCCCCAGAAATTACTTACTGCTCTTAGAACCTTGGGAAGTAGATGTCTGAGTCTTATAATGAGCTTCCCTCCAGGAGGGAAAGTTCTGGTTCAGAGGAAAGAGCTACAGAGCACAACCAAAACAAAATCTTTAAAAATGTTAAATCATAACATTCAAATTAATACAACATGCATGAAGTGTCAGTTTTTCATGACAACTACTCAGACTGACTTTAGATCCTGAGAGATGTTTTAATCAGCCTGCAGATGGAGATTTTGTCTCTTCTTGGTTGAATTATAGATTTCCCTTGGCTCTCTGATGTTTCCTCTTGGTGGTAAGAGGAATTCAGTTGTGATGACTAATTCAGGTGAAGGATCCAAAAATGACCACATAATTTGACAAAGTAAGGTTTGTATAAGAATTTTAAAAATTTGATGCGAATGTAAAGATTTTTAATAATCTACCCTGTGTTCACTAAAACAAACGTCCAGGAAAAAAATCTTTGGCCCAAAGTATTTGCAAGGTTTTGAAAAGGATTCTGGAAATTTTCTGACATGTCCAAGGAGGCCTTGTATCGACATCGGCAGCGTGGTTGAAGGCCATTCCTCTCCAAGTCATAATTTAAAATTAGAGCCGACAGGACTGGGAATTTATCATGGAACAGCATGCTACCTCCCTCCTCCAGCAGCTGCCATCTCTCCTTGGAAAAACTAAGATTAGGGCTGCAAAGATTCCTGGAGTGGAAATGGAGGGCCACAATTAACTGGGTGATGTAACTTGGCAATCTTGCCATTCCATTGTGGTTAGAAAGTGTTCTTCCCCCTGGTACGTACAATGGTCACACAGTGACTAAGAACTACCCCTGAGCTGCTCATTCCACAGTGGTTACAAAGTGGGTTTTCTCACTGCCATGATAGCCACACAGTGACTCAGAACCACCGCTGAAGTGGTCTCTCTGACCACCTGCAGGAATTCTGACCATGGATACAGTCAACATCATGTCCCCGTCTTCTTGTCCCATGGCTGTGCTGGGAAATTAACAGTCTGGCATACCACAAAGGTATCCAGGACCTCCAGATGACAATCACTACCTCAGTCTCCAAGGCCAGGGCCAAGGCCAACACAGCTGAGAGTAAAGATCAAAGGCCAAATCTGTCAAGTGTGCAGGAAAAGCTGTCTGTGCACACGTCTCTGCTTCCTGACTTCTGTAAAGCTAACAACCACCACAGAGACGTCAAGATCCTCTAAGGACTAATTTATTTGGGAGTGGAAAGTGCAGCGATGTGAACATGCATGCCCTAGTGAGGTGTGCGTTCAAGGAGGCTAAGTAGAGAGGTCTAGAAAGGTGAAATGAGAATAATCACACCAACAAAAACCTGACCAGGAAGATCAATAACAAGGGTCATGTCCATGCGAGATGGAACACAATTGTTGAAAGATGCCCCTGCAGGAGTATTTTCTGTGTAAGGTGGCAGGGAGCCTCTGAGCATGCACAAAGGCCTAGATCCAATCCCTACTACCACATAGACCCAAGTGACACCACTGAGTTCCAGCACAGATGTAAACAAGGCCATCAAGGCATAAAAGACTAAGCCTGTAGACTATGGCGAAGACGGGGCTAGAGGGACCCAAAGGAGTTGCTGAGGCCATGTGATACTACCCAGTTAGCCACTCCACACTGCCCTGCACACATGGTGTCATCTTCGTTCTCAGAGGCAACAAAACTGACCCAAAGGGCTTTGTTGGCAAAGAACCCACCCAGGAGAGGAGGCTGCTCATCCCACAGCTCCTTAAGAGCAGGTGCCTGAAGGGACTGATGAACACATTGGGGCAGGCCTCCAACTCTAGTGATGTGTGAGGATCCCCTCATGTCTCAGAGCAAGCCAGCTCCCCACAAATTGATGCATAGGTTAATACAATTCCCACCAAGATCCCAACAAGGATTTTTGTAAGCATAGATAAGCTTATTTTTTAACTTATATGGAAAATCATAGGGCCCATGATAGCAAAAATTGTGTGTGTGTGTGTGTGTGTGTAAGAGAGAGAGACAGACAGATGGACAGACAGACAGAGAGAAAGAGAGAAAGAGAGAGAGTTGCCAGGGTCTCACATGTATTAGACAAAGTCCTCCTCTAGAGCTGAGCTACATCCCTAAATTTCCTCTCCTCTGTGCTGTACCTCCCCACCACTCTCCCCAATTCCTCCTGCTCTCCATTTGGATCATGGACAGATCCCTGCCATTGAACTATGAACTTTTCATTATGAGAGATCACTGACATGAAACCACCCTTTCTCACCAACACCAAGTCTGAGTTGACAGATCCTGGATAGTGGGCAGTCCCAACCAGGGCTTCCTGACCCCAGGAATGGTGACTGGGTCTTCATGCCCTGACCAGGTTAACCCCTCTCTTCAACAGTTTGCTAAGCCCAGATGATAACCAATGTGAATCCTTAACTACAAACAAAAAAACCCAAGGAGCTGGGGGTGAAGATCAGGGGTCGACAGCACTTGGCTAGTATGTGTGAGGCCCGGTGTTCCACCCACAATACCACACACCACAAAACAAAACAGGCTTTGGAGATGTTCATTCATTACATAACAATGTTCCTGCCACAGACAGGCTGATACGACTCTCTTCAGGTTGTCAGGGGAGGGGGCAACACTCTCCTAATATGTTTGTGGTGTTTCTGGTACAAACAAGCCCACTGTTCTGTCAGTGGTAGGAACAAACAGGGTTATAGACAGCATGTGACCGTTAAGATGATTGTGACGGGTTCGTGCATCCACGACTATACTCAGTCCTGCTGAGTGTGGCTTACAAAGCCAGGCATGCAGTTTGATTGACATCCACTTTGGTGCATACAGAGCTTTACAACCTCTCCTGGGGTTGACAAGGAGGATGTCAGGCACCAAGGCACAATGACCAGGGAGAATGACTTATCCATCCTTCCAAACAGCAGGAGGATCTACTAAGGGAGAAGACAGGGTGCAGAACCCCCAACTAGTAGGTTCAGGTTGCAGACACACCTCTATGGTATGGGGAGCAAGGTGTCTCGCGTGTTGTCTTCTGTCTTTATGTGTCTTGCCTTCACAGACCAAAACAAGAAAGTTACACTTTGTGAGACATAAATACATAAAAGCATCCAGCCACAAAGATGGTTCTGTTTGGTCCATATTAAGAGAAAAATGTTATACTATGTAAAAGCTGGAAAAAATAATTTATTTCCAGTATTGGCCAAAACTGAGAAATCCTTAGTCTGTCTCCTCACCTATAGTGGTGCCACAACTTACAGAGAGGATGGAACAGAAGCCAGGGCATATGCATGTAGAAATTTAGCTGTGTGGCCAGCTTTTTTTTTTTTTTTTTTGGTTTTTCAAGGTAGGGTCTCACTCTAGCCCAGGCTGACCTGGAATTTACTATGTAGTCTCAGGGTGGCCTTGAACTCATGGTGATCCTCCTGCCTCTGCCTCCCGAGTGCTGGGATTAAAGGCATGTGCCACCACGCCCAGCACCACGCCCAGCTTTCTTTCACTCCCAGTATTTCCTACAGGGATTCTAATTTCTGGGGCCCCATTACACTTTTCCAGCCCACACCCTAACCAGTCAACACACTCACAGAACAGGCAAGTGTAGTAACAGGACAGATGGTGCTACTATGTCCTCTCCCCTACCCCACACTTGTCCCCTCATTCCTCTGCGAGCCAAGCCTGGTGCCTGGTGGGAAATTCCAGTTCAATTGTAATAAAACAGAAATCTAAAAGTGAAGACACTAGTCACATGAGAACTCAGATCTCACTCCTCTTCTTTCCTCCCTATCCATCTTTTCATCTTCCTCTCCCCTCCCCCTCTTCTTCCCCTCCCCTCCTCCCTTCTCTTCTGAGCCTCTTCCTTTGTACTTTTTGAAGTGTTTTTGCTATCTAGGACTCATTCGCTTCCATCAATTTTTCAGTGTTCTCAACCAAGCTTCTTTGGACATAACCCTATCCCATGATCTCTTTCCTGGCCTGGAATTGACCTTAAGTCATCAACTGCCACATTAAACTGTCTCTCCTTGTCTCACATTCTCCTTTATCTTCTCTGTGCTCTAGGACACTTCATTCATCAGGCTCAGAAGTCCCAGCCTTCTGATTCTTTAGAAAACACACTTGGGCATTTTCTTTCCAAAGTCTCACTGTACAAATCAGACTGGCCTCAAATATTGATCCTCCAGCCTAGGCCTCCCATGAGTCCTTGACATACTGCATTTTTAAATCTTTTTTTTAAAATTACATATATATATATATATATAAATACACACACACATATATATATATATCACCATTTTAACAGTCTCTTGCTTCCTTGTTTACATTTTGCTTACTTTTAAGCTGATAGCCTAAAATGTCAGCTTAAAAGACTTGGATGTCTTTCCTGTGCTCAGCAAGATGCATTGGTTTGTGTATAAATTGTGTGATGATTAACTAGGGATAGTTGAGCTGCACTGTGGCAGTTTTCATCTCTGCAATGAGCATATTCACAACCCTCTCTTCTAGCTATTTTGAACTGATGACCAGTGTCATTGTCCAAGTCACCCTGTGTCACAGAAGGAATTCACTGGCCTGGTTGATGGTGTCCCTGTTCCTGTAACCAATCTCTCCCTGCTCCCACCCCTCTCTCCCCACCTAGCCTTTGGTAATTCCTAGTCCTTTCTCCACAAATTTAAATCTTTTACTTCTTTAAATGTTTTCAACATATTTATTTTATATTATATGCCTGACTACCCCAGTATACGAACACTTGAATGCCTCTATGTTGACCCTTGCTCATACTATTGCATTGTGCATATCTGTGATGTCTTTTCCTAAATATTGTGGTGTTTTGACATCCCACTCCTCCCTGGCCAGGGACAGCAGCTTTCCCCAGTCTAGTTGCTTCAGCTCAGAGTCTGCTCCCTAACAAGCATCCCAGGAGGCCAGTCTCTGACTTTTTGTTGCAGATTTTCATACTGTTGAGTCCTTTGTCTTGTAATCAAGAAAAATTAGTCACCTGAGGAGTAAAGAAATTTATTGAGAAAAAAAAGGTGAAAAGGCCCCAATGTCAGGGCAAACATGTTTAGAATTTTGGTTGTCATCCAAAGAAAACAGAGGAGAAAAAGGAAAAATTACACCTTCTGAGTTAGAATATAAAAAAGAAAAACAGGCAGACTCGGTAGTGAGGGTCCAGGAGCAGCTGCATTGAGGACGGGGCTTCTGGGAGCATAGTAAATTCTCTCATTAGGAGGATAACTATTCATTCCACCTTTTTATAAGTATTGAGTATTTTTTATATTTTTATTTATTTGTGAGTAGAGAGAGTATAGCATGTCAGGGCCTCTTGCCACTGCAAACAAGCTCCAGACACAGGTACCACTTTGTGCATCTGGCTTTATGTAGGGACTGGGGAACCTGGATCAGATCACCAGGCTTTGCAAGCAAGTGCTTTTAATCACTGAACCATTTCCCCAGCCTTCCTCCCACCTCCTAAGCATGTCTTTGGGTGAGGGAGGAGTGGTCTCTTGACAGGTAACTGACAGGCTTCATTGGAGTAACTCTTAAAAGGAGGGAATCACAGTTCTGATGCCTCTACCCTCCTTTTTCATATGAGGGAGATAGGAGTCAGGATTCCTCCAAGCCTGCTAATGCCTGCCTACTTACAACATTCCAACCCAAGGCCAGGCGCACAGCAATTAGGCTCCAGCTTGAGCCAACCAAATAATTCACATTAGCCACCCTATACTGTGCCCCTCAGTCAGCCACACCTTGGCAAGAGTAAGGTTCCACTTGTTCTGCCTTGATTCCTGAGCTTGTGCCCATGGGCCCTCCAGGCCTGTGTGTAACCACCAAGCTCTTCTTGAGCCCTCTCATCTGTGGCTACTTCCTACTTTGCATTTTCCCAGAGAACAGAACAGGCAGCTCATTCCCTTGGGATGGGGTGGTGGTAATGTCATCGGGACCTTATATGCCTAAGAACAGGTCTCTTGAGGCCTGGCTTGGAGGTGGGTTTCTCCAAAAGGTTGACACTGGAAATACCAACTGTATCCTTTTTTTTTTTTTTTTTTGGTATGTGCATAGTATTGTGGTGTGTTGTGTGTATGGTGCATTCGTGTGTGTGCTAATGTGGTGCCCCCTCAGCACCTGGAGAAGAACATTGGAAACCCCTTCATCACTAAACCATTTTGGTAATGGAGTCCCTTACTGATTCCAGAGCTTACAGTTTAAAGTTGGGTGCCCCAGCTTTTCTCCATTCTCTACCTCCCTAAGAACTGGGGTTACGGACATGCATTCTGGAGATTCTAACTTGGGCTGTCTTGGGCCCTCATTCACTGCTGAGCCACCTCTCCAGCTCTACTTTATTTTTTTTTAAATAACAGTACTTTTTTTTTTTACAACTTCATACTTTAGAGGTGACAGCCAGTAAAGAGCTGTCCTAGCCTCTCTACAGAAGTCCACAGAGATCAGTGTAAAATTGCTCAGACCAAATGTACATTAAGCTCTTGGGTCTCACTGGGTGGCCTCAAAGCCCTGTAAGCCAGTCCTGACTTTTTGTGGAACTGATTCAGCCTTGTTAACAAAGAAAGCACTTTTAGTGCATGGTGCTTTGCTTTCTAAACCACTGGGACAGAACATGACAAATGTGTATTTGTTCAGTGAAACCAATTATTTTGAGGCCTCAATACCTAGAAGCCCCGAGGCAGTTGGGGAGGGGGATCCTGGCCAGCAGAAACACCATGGTTGAAAGTTGCCTCTGGGGGGGTATTGCCCCTACCATAATAATCCACAGGATTGTCTCCTTCAGGAGTTGGGGTAACAGACACTATGGTCCACAGTGAAAAGAAGAGCCCAGAGCAGTTAGTGACAGGACCCCTGGCAGAGAGAGGGCAGGTCATTGTGCTGCGTCACATGACCACTGCAACCCCAGAGGAAGCTACAGAGAAATGTCAAATAAAAAGCTTCCAGGTGGGTGGGGCATGGCAATGACACCGTTGAAGGCCTCTGCAGGGCTCCACACTAGCCACAGGCTTTGTTTACAAAATCAATGATCCCCGCCCTACCAACCTACTGAAGGCAGAAAGCTGAGATACTGGCAAGAGATGAGCCACCACAGTCATATCGTGGAGGATCCATAGGGAACCCTGCAGAGAATGATGGGATGAACAAGGGACCCACAGCCATTCAATTAACACAGGATAAGCCAGTGAGACAGAAACCAAATTCTCGACACAAAAACTCCTAAGCTCACAACATTAAAGCATCCTTAATACTCACCCACCACGACTCAGGAAACTGAGCGGAAGAGGGGGCGGAAAGATTGTGAGAGCCGTGGTGGGGGAGAATATCAGAGGCATGGCACCCTCAGTAACAACACACTTGGGTCAGGAGAACCCGGCTGAAGACTGGGCTATCCATGGTCCCCTACCACAGAGACTGATACAGACGGCCCACGGAGGAGGATATCCAGCTGACTGGGGATGAGGAAGGGGGCAATGAGGAATTGGGGATAACAACTCATTGTTGGCCCACTAAACAATGTAACTCATTATGGACAATA
Source organism: Zapus hudsonius (assembly GCA_004024765.1). NCBI lineage: Eukaryota > Metazoa > Chordata > Mammalia > Rodentia > Dipodidae > Zapus > Zapus hudsonius. The sequence goes on along the minus strand of PVHP010027510.1, from coordinate 11,259 downwards.
AAAAAAAATAAAAAATAAAAATAAATAAAAAACAAAATCAATGATCCTCCTGAGTGGAGAGGGAGCCAGAAGCAAGGCAGCAAGAGAATACAGGGCTGCCATCCCACCCTGAATTAGGAAGGGGGGTTGCCTGTCTGCCTTTATGTATGAGCCCCAAGTGTCAGGGTGTGAATCTGAAATGTTCCCATAGGCTTGTGTGTTTGAACACTTGGTGGTGCTATTTAGAGAGGCTGTGAGTCTCTGGGATGTGAGGCCTGGCAGGCTAACAGAGGTCATTACTGGGCAGGCCTTGGAAAGTTACACCTGCTTCTGGTCACAGCCTCTGTTTCTTGGTGCCCTCTGAGGAACTCTGCCACTCTCCAACCACTATGAGCCACACCCTCAGAAACCATGAGCAAAGCAAACCTTTCCTCAAATTGTTTCTGGCAGATATTCTGATCACAGCAACTCTTGCCCAGGGACAGCTAGCCCACATTCTTCAGATGGGTCCCAGGAGTGACCACCCACTTGGTACCACAGGGAGTGGGGCTCAGGATACCCCATGATATCTGGCTTAAAGGAGAGACTACCTGGACTTATCAGGCTAGCCCTCACTCCTAATCAAGAGTCTATGTAAAGACTAAAAGGGCCAGAAGGGAAGGCTCAGCAGTTAAAGGCACTTGCATGCAAAGCCTGCCAGCCCAGGTTCAGTTCCCCAGCCATTCACATTGAGCCAAACAGGTGTTCATTTGAAGCAGCAAGAGATCTGGCATGCACAAATATTTTTTTAAAATGTTTTTGAAGGGACAAATCCAGCTCCCTGAGCCTGGGAAAAATGTTTCACACAGGATCTTATCTCTGATAACACCTCAAAGTACCTGAGAGAATGCTTTATATATCTGAAGGATCCTATCTCTAATAAGCCCCTTTTGAAAAGAGCTTAACACCCAGCCCAAGCAACATTTATATGGTCACCTATTGTCTCCAGATAGACTGCCATCTAGAGTCCCAAACCTAGGAAAAACTTAATCTGTAAAGTCCATATCACACCAAAAGTCTTTACATACCCTCCTAAAAGCCTCCCACGGTAGACATGACTTCATACTCTGGAGAAGTCTGTCCCCTCATTGCTGAATAAAGGCAATCCCTTGTCTGAGTGAGCTCAAGTCTGTGTACTTTCTGTCCCACTTTCCTTACAGTTTTAAAGGCCTAAAACAAAAGGCTGAATTCCCCATTCTCTAGCAGATACTCTAATGGCTTAGAGCCTTACCCAATGATTTATGATGTCTTTTTCAAATAATCTGAGCCTAACTAACTCCTAAAGTCCCTGGCACCTCACCCCAAATGACCAGTTTCAGGGCATTATAAGATTTACTACCTCAAGACACAGAGTTGCATTCTCAAATTTTATTCGAATACAAACTCACTCCAATGACCCAGACCAGAGACAGGCCGGATAACTTCTCTCAGCTACTATAAAAAAATTTTTTTTAAATGAGATCCCTTCTCAAAGGGGATCTCCTCCTCTCTCTTTCTCTTTCTCCCTCTCTCTGCCTCCTGTGTTTCTGTTTCTATTTAAACTTTTAGGCCAGAAGAGGTGGTGCACACCTTTAATTCCAACACTCAGGAGGCTGAGATAGGAAGATAGCTGTGAATTTGAGGCCAGCCTGAGACTATAATGAATCCCAGGTCAGCCTGGGCTAGAGAGAGACTGGAAGGGAGGGGAGGGGAGGAGGAACTTTTACATCAACACTGGTCTGATAAATTCTTTACCCACACACCTTGGATTGTTCCTGCTATGACACACTCAGGTAAACCCAGACTTCAAGCTACCTCCTCTTGGGCCACTGCCAATTGCACTTCAAATCAGAGTGTACCTGGAACCCATCCCAAGTGACCTCAGAGGTCACAGGACCTTAGAAAGAGTCCTTAGTGGGCTGAAGAGATGGCTTAACGGTTAAGGCGTTTGCCTGCAATGCAGAAGGACCTGAGTTTGAGTCCCCAGTGCCCATGTAAAGCCAGATGCATAAGAGGGATGGAGGCCCTGGCGTGCTCATTCTCTGTCTGCCCCCCCTCAAATAAATAAATAAAATATTTTTTTAAAAAAAGAGTCCTTAGCTCCTCCTGGCTCCAGAAAGGCCACCAGGCTGCAGTCCTCTTTAGGTGGTCTTACAGACAATAAAACTGCTCACCCCCCAGCTCTGAAGCCTGGGCCTCCCCAGTTCCTGGCAGCTCAGCATGGCTTGCAGCATGATTTGTCTTGCAGGGCATGATTACAAGCCTGTAATTCTAATACTCATGAGATTGAAGCAGGAGGATCTCAAATTCAAGGTAAGCCTGGGCCACAAAACTACCCAGAAAGGCCATGTCCCAGGTGTGATTGCTGTTCTCCAGAGACAGCTGTTCCACAGGTCTGTTCCACCAGAACCACCTGAAATAACTAGAGTGCAAAGAGGCTGCTTGTGGGGTACACTTTAACAGTCCTGCATTTTGGAGTGAAACCCCTGGTTCACATCACACAGAAGTGTTCAGAAGGAGATAAGTCCCATCTCTGACCAGCAAGTGAAAGCACATGCCTTACCAAAAGCACATGGTAGCATCCCAAATCAGCAAAAGGTTAACTAAAGCAGAGGACTCTCCCATATGGAACTGAATGCTGAACTCCGCCCCTCATAGGCTTCCTGAGGAGATTGGAGAGGCAGGCTGAGCAGCTGCATGGTGAGTGTGCAATGACACTGGCTCCCCTTAAGCAGAGGAACACTTGAAAAAAAGAGATGTGCAACCTGTGTGGCTCACAAAGCACATGTCCCTATCCATGGGACCTAGCATCCCCAACCTACCGACAGCTACACAGGACTTCAGCCCTGAGATGGGTTTCAAGGAATGCAAAGCCCAGCAACTCAGCAGGCACACAGGGCACCTTCCCTAAGGGATACAAGGCTGAAGGACCTGCCATCAGACATAGACCTCATCTCATCTCACCCTTGGCCTGCAGACCTGTGTAACCCTGTTTGGATTCTGGTCCAAGCAGGGGTTCAGGCCCCGCCTCAGGAGGGGTCCTCTGTTCTCAGCAATAGATCTTCCTGAAATATGACAGCCCCCATCAGTGGTAGAGGGCCCATCTGCAGCCTGGGCACACAAGGCCTTTCCCAGATGGGTGTGTCTAAGGGGGGCACCAGAAGAAGAGGGACTCATACTCAGCAGAGCACAGCAGAAACTCCAGAAGTCCTCAAACAAAGGCTCAGAGGCACCTTAGTAACTCTAAGGCCAGCAGAAGTCCAAGCATCCAGGGCTACTTGGCTGTGGGCCACCAGCCCGGCACTGAGGCAGTCACAGCCACCTGCTGGTTCTCAGAGGTCCTGATGTGGAGAGGACCCTTGATGGTCTCGGACCGCAGCAGAGCTAGGCCCATGTTCCCCCAGCCAGCCCTGAACTTGCCGGCTGACTGTCCTGTTGCCGTTAGCACCAAGGTGCCAGGGCCAATGCCATGGGCAGGCAAGGGGCCTGCAAGCTGCACGGGGAAGAGGCGCTTTCGAATGACACCTGTGTGATGGGTGCGGGCAGTCAGCTCCTGCCCGATGTAACAGCCCTTGGTGAAACTCACACCATTCATGAAGGCCAGGTTGGACTCCAAGGGCAAGGCCACCCCTGGGGGAAGGTCATGGATGCCCTCGGGGATGCCTGTGAGGATCCAAAACAAGAGAAAATGAGTCTAACATGTCCAGTCACAAGTGCCCACTCATAGTCCATGAAGCCCTGAAGGCCAACCCCACTAAGTATCTCCACTCCTCCTGGATTCCACTCAACCCAGAATGTCCACCCTTCTCCACCCCTCCCCACACCCAGCCTGGCATACCCATCCTTCTCCACCCCTCCCCACACCCAGCCTGGCATACCCAACCTTCTCTACCCCTCCCCACACCCAGCCTGGCATACCCACCCTTCTCCACCCCTCCCCACACCCAGCCTGGCATACCCATCCTTCTCTATCCCTTCCCATACCCAGCCTAGCATGTCTACCCTTCCTAATCCCCAACCCCTCTGCCGTCTTAGCCTGCTGGGTCACCCAGGTGGGAGCTGCCTCTCCCCTACCCCTCCCTAACCTCAGAAGCATGCCCACCCACCCATACCTTGCTGGTACCGGTATCTGTGATAATCCCTGAGGTCCCCAAGCTGGCCCTTAGGCACCAGGGTTGGGCCATGGTCCTGAGTGAGGAGCCGCCACCCCATGCATACAGTCCTAGGGTCAGGGGTGAGGATGATGGTAGCTTCCACTCTCTCCTGCAGTGGCGCAGCCTGGGAGGTCCTGGGCAGCACAGCCCACACATGAAGCTCTGGATGGGGCTCCACCGTGACCTTCCGCCGGATCTTATACATTGCAAGGTGCTTCTGCAGGGGGCCCAGCACAGAACTGTCACACTCCAGGAGGAAGCCTGGTGCCTCCTCAGTGTGCTCAGGGAGTCTGCATGAGAGAGGAGACAGGAGTCTTAGGGACAGGCAGTAGTCCCTTCCCACTGCCAGCTCACCAGGCACATGGCGAGGACATAGACAACAGTGCCCTGAGCCACACCAAGCTATGCCTCAGAGTGTGGCATTACAGGAAGTGTGCCCCTTGAGCCATGCTAAATCAGAGCCAATGAGACACTGAAAGTTTTCCTACAGCCACACAGGACTGGGCCTCCATGCCAACAGCGATGGCCAAGGTACAGAACTGTGATCCTGACTGTGTGGAGCTGCCAGATCCTGTAGCAACAGCAGCAGGCAAACCTAAAAAGACAGATGCACAGAAAGCAGAATACCTGCAAAGGGCATATCCACATAGACACACAAAGGCACACAGAGGCACTGTGGGAACCAATGGGCAGATAGCAGTGCCTTGGACACAGGATTGCACTTCCAAAGTGTGCCAAGAGCACACCCACATGTGCATAAGGCCACACCTGCAGAGCTCACATGGGGCAGAACTGAACTCCCGAGCTGAGAGTCACATGGCACCATGGCTACCAGACCCCAGCTGCCCATGTGCTTGGCAGGGCCAAGATAGCCTGTGAAAAGGTATTGCCCTGAGTAAGCCAGCTTGAATCCACTTTGGCCTTGTAGCAGACACTCACCCAACCGGATCCAAGGGAGGGCAGTGCTCAGGGCTTCATGAGGCTGGGAAGTGGGAAGAGGACAAGCAGGTGGCCAAGGAGCCAGTCAAATGCACCAAAGGGACACCAAAGAGTCAGGAGTTGAGGTGGATTCAGTCAAACCCAGGGTTTGCCATCATTTGGGAAAAGAGCTCCTGGGAAGGTGGCTAGGGTGCACTGGGCACCTGCCATGGTCTCGTCCCCCACACTTCGTCCTTGTTACTCAGTAACAGACATATGGTAACTAGAGCCCAGTCACAGCCTACACCACAGAGACACAAATTAAACCATGTCCATGTGGGTCACAGGCTTAAAGAGTGCAGAGGTGTAAGGCTAAGACAGGCTCAAGTCTCTGTGCACATGGGTTCCCACCAAGAGCAAGACAGTCCCCTTCCAAGGGGGCACACTATCCTGAAAGGGACTAAAATTGAACAGGTGTCCACAGAAGCCAGCTTGCAGGTGGGCCACCAGTCCAGAGTCCTGCTCATGACAGGACCTCACAGCTTCCCTCTGCCTCCAAGATAAAGATTATTAAAGCCACTGGTAGACAAGGCACCAGAGGAAGCACACACCATCAGAATGAGCAAAGACTCATAACACTGAAGCCTCGTCTGCAAGGATGAGAGGACAGGCCACAGCCTGGAAGGAAGTGGGAGCAAAGGACATATGTGATAAAGTACCCCTATACAGAATAGAAAAATGTTAAAACTCAAAGAGAAGAACACCAAGGGCTGGGGATGAAGCTCAGTGGTATACAACCTGCATAGCATCTGAAAGGCCCTGGGTCCAATTCCCAGCAAATGGAAAGGGGAAAAGGAAGGAAAAATGAAAGGACACAGGGTGGCTTATGACTGTAATCCCAGCTGAGGCTGAGAGAGGAGGATCTCAAGTTCAAGGACATCCTGGGCTACATAGTAAACTTCTGTAGAGAAAAAAGTCCTAAGAAACCAAACTAAGTGATGGAAATTCAATGAAAGGAGGCCTCCAGAAGAGATGAAAGAAATGAGATAGATAGTGGCTATGAGGAAGGAAAGTTGGGACCCAAGACAAAATTACAAAACAAGTGTGTTCACAGTGTTGATCATCATGGGTACCAGAGTGGCTCCTCAACTTATGATGGAGTTTCATCCCAGCAAGCTCATCAGACCCTGAGAATACCTGGAGGGAGCCACACTGAGTACACCTAACAGGCCAAACAACAGAACACACTGTGTAGCTAGGCGTGGTGGGGCACGCCTTTAATCCCAGCACTCGGGTGGCAGAGGTAGGAGGATCACCATGAGTTCAAGGCCACCCTGAGACTACACAGTGAATTCCAGGTCAGCCTGGGCTAGAGTGAGACTCTTCCTCTAAAAACCAAAAACAGACAGACAAACAAACAAAAAATACTTGTACTAGAGTTTTTTGGTTTTTTTCAAAGTAGGGTCTCACTCTAGCCCAGGCTGACCTAGAATTCACTATGTAGACTCAGGCTGCCCTCAAACTCACAGCCTCTGAGTGCTGGGATTAAAGGTGTGTGCCACCACACCCAGCTGTACTAGGACTTTTTGCTCTCACAGCCTCAATAAACTGTAGATGAGGATGAAGATGCCTCAGTGGTTAGGGGTGCTTGCTTGCAAAGCCTGCCAGGCCAGGTTCAATTCTCTAGTATCCACATAAAACCAGATGTACAAAGTGGCACATGCATCTGGAATTCGTTTGCAGTGACAAGAGATCTTGGCAGGCTCTCTCTCTCTCTCTCTCTCTAATTAATTAAATTTTTTTAAAATTACACTGTAGGGCTGGAGAAATGTCTCAGGGGTTAATCACTTGCCTGCAAAGCCTAACAACACAAGTTTGATTCCCCAGTGCCCACATAAAGCCAGATGTACAAAGGAGTGAATGCATCTGGAGTTTGCAGTGGCCGGAGACCCTGGCATCATGCCTATATTCTCTCTCTCTCTCTCTCTCCAAATAAATAAATAAGTAAATAAAAATATTTAATAAAAAAATAATTTGACATTTGCCCCATTTAAAAAAAAAATGACACTGTAGATGACGCTTCAACCATTTCCACCCAGGCCAGAGGGGAGCAAATCCCCTACTGGCCGAGCAGGACTGCTGTGACAAGTGCTAAGAGGCAAGATGAACTGGTCTACACAAACTACTGTGATTGGTGCAAACAAATACCTTCTCTCAGGCTACTTAGACAGGCTGCTGAGGCCCGGGTAATGAGTGCTTCAACATTAGGCCCAATAAAAGGCTTCTCTGTAGTAGTCTTTTCCTACCTCTTTTTAGTAGTGTGAGCTGAGCCAGAGACACAGAGAAAGAGCGGCATGGGCAGTGGAGCCACAGTGCCAACAACAGCTGAGCAACTGGCAAAGCAAGTTACAGAAGGGGCATGGCTGCCAGCTCGTCTGACAGCTAAAGTAACAGCAGCTGAGCAGAAAGGGCAAGAAGAAGGGTAGTAGAAGCAGAAAGGCTGCAGGAGGATGGCGAGCTGAGAGTGAAGGGTAAAAAGGTGTAAAGAGCTAGCAAGAGAAACTGCAAGCCCTGGTCAGCACAGAGCTCCACAGAGCTGGGAAATCTTTACAGTTAAAGGTCTGGGTCTCCAGGCTGAAGACTGTAACACTGGCTGGTGTCTTAACACAAGATCTAACACTGGCTTCTGTTAAGGGCTGAGGAACCTCCACTTCCCAGGCCCACACAAGAGCTGTCTGTCATACTTGTAGAGCCAAGGTCTGGATACTGGAGGTCAACACCAAAGGGCACCACATGCTGCTTACTGCCAACAAAGGGCAATGAAAGCAAACAGAGACCAGCACCTGAGCATCTCCTTGCCTACCCACTATGTCTATCCATGTAGAAGACAAAGGCTTTCCCAGCTAGGTACTTTGGTAACATAGACCACAGAGTCTTGGAATGCACTTATAGATGTAAGCCTCCAGAGCTGGGTTCACATGCTGTTCCTGCAAAGAGCAGTGACTAGTTTAAGCTTGAGGAGCTGAACTACATCAAGTCTGCAACTGCCTGACAGTGACAGACGCAGGCTAAAGAGAGACAAATGGCCATGACAGAGTTCTCCTCATGGGCTGGAAAGATTGCTCAGTGGTTAAGGCACTTGCCTGTAAAGCCTAACCACCCAGGGTTCAATTCCCCAGTACCCACATAAAGTCAGATGCACAAAATGGCACATGCATCTAGAACTTGTTTGTAGTGGCTGGAGGCCCTGGTATGCTCATTCTCTCTATCTCTCTTCTCTCTCTGCTAAAGAAAAAAAAAACTTAAAAAAAAATAACTCTCCTTAGAGCAGCACCAGGTCTGGTCTACATGCTGTCATTTGCTGACCCTTGTTCTACATTCTAAAGACCCCCTAAGAAATATGATGCGAGGGCTGGAGAGATGGCTCTGTGGTTAAGGCACTGGCCTGCAAAGTCTAAGGACCCAGGTTTGATTCCCCAGTACCCATATAAAGCCAGATGCACATGGGGACATGTGTGTGTAGAGTTCATTTGCAGTGGCTGGAGGCCCTGGTGTGCCCATTTTCTCTTTATCTCATAAATAAATAAAGCTTTTAAAAAATATTTATTCATTTTCAAGGAGAGAGACAGACAGACAGAGAGACAGACAGAGACAGAGAGAGCGAGTGCCAGGGCCACCACATTGTGGGTCTGGCTTACGTGGGTCCTGGGGAATTGAACCGGGGGCCTTAGGCACTGGAGGCAAGTGCCTTAGCCACTAAGCCATCTCTCCAGCCCAAATAAATAAATTTTTTTAAAAGTGATGTGAAAAAGGATCCCAAGAAGGGACATCACCAAGGCATGCCAAGACATCATGGAGAGATAACGGCTTCTCCAATGGAGGCAGCATCTGGATGTCACCATAACTGGGGGTGCTCAGTGACCATTTTCAACCTAGAATTGCCATCTCCGTAGCACTTAGGAAACCCTTGCAGAGACGTGGGGTCCACACACTTCATTTTGAGCACTGAGGGAGCTACTAAGAATCTGCTGCCCCAAATCCCAACTCAAGAAGGCACCTGGCAGTATAGACAGGCCTGATCTCGGGTAGCACTGAGGGACAGTCCAGTGAGGGGCAGAACTATGCAAAAAGCATGGTTCTAAGTGCTGGTTCTGTGACACACATGCATCCCTCTTGGGAAGGTGAGTGAGGGACAATCCAAGCCTGTAAACATGCAGGGCCCCACCCAGCTTGGCCAGCGAGTGCTACGGTCACAGTCATATGTATACAGATGATAAGAACAAGTGAATATTCCTGGTACTGGAGGCCTGCAAAGGGGAAATGGATGCTGCTCTAGGTGTCTACTGCAGCCTACCATAGACACCTGTACTCCCCTGAGACCCTGCACACCTTCCCCTGGGGTGGCTAGCCTAACCCCTCCAGGAAGTGCTTGCTCCCTCGGGTATCTAACCCTTCCTACCTTCCCCCCCCCCCAAACACACACACCACCAACCCTTCCATGAGTGTCTACCATTTTATACTGGCCACCCTTCCCTGAGATGCTTAACCAGTCTCCCCTGGTTAACTCCGGACACCCTTCCCGGAGTGCCTAACCCGACCTCCTGGACATGCTCCCTTGGGTATCTATCACGTCCTTCCCTGGACACCCTTCTCTGGGGTATCTAACTTGGCTCCCTGGGTGTCTAGACCACCTCCACTGGACATCCTTCGCTGGGGAGCCCAAGCGCAGCCTCTCTTTGGAATGCTCCCCTGGGTGTCCACCCATGGACACTAGCGCCTAGCCTAGCCTCTCCCGGGAGTGCTCCCTGGCTGTCGACTGCTCAGGACACCCTTCCCCGGGTGTCCATCCCGGCCTACAATGCCCACTCCCGGCTTCCTTGGGGCGTCTAGCCCAGCCTCTATGGGTGTCGGTCCCGTCCTTCATTGGTCCCTCTGCCCGCCCATCACTGCCGCTCCAGTGTCCCGCCCCCACCGCTCACCCGTACAGAATGACGTCATACAGCGTACGGCCCTGCACGTTCAGGAAGTGGGCGTACGCGGCGCGAGCGGAGGGTGAGGTTGCGCGGTCCGCAGGACCCGGAAGCGGCAGCTCATTGGTCACAAGACCCAAAAGGAAGGGCACGGCGTCCGGGCCGCGCACGCGCACGAGTACGCGCTCGTCCAGCCGGAAGCAGGTCCAGGCCGCGCCGTCCGCGGAATCGCCGCCGAGAGGGCCGGAGCCGTGGGTCAGACAGTGCCTTGGCGCCGAGTGGGGCCTCCAGCGCCGGGCTGGGCTGCCGAACCCCGCCACCGCTCCCCGGAGCAGCACCGCGGCCGCCATCTTGGCACAAGTGAGGCGGCGGGAGCGGGGGCGCCACAGCGACCCCTGGCGGCGGCGCGGGCTGCGTGGCGGGGAGTGGGCGGGGCTCGGCCTGTCGGTCAGCACGCACGCCCCGCCCCTTCGCGTCGACGCCGGGGGACTGAGCGCCCTTTCCTCCACCTGGCGCCTCTGCATGAGGTTTCTGTGTATTTGTGGTTCAATTTACCACTTTGTGGCCTGTTGGGTGGCACAGTCCTGCAATCCTGGGAGGCTGAGACAGGAGGATGGCAAGTTCAAGCCCTGCCTGGACAGCATAGTGAAACCCCGCTTCAAAATATAAAAACCCTGGACATGGTGGTGCACGCCTTTAATCCCATTCAGCATTTGGGAGGCAGAGGTAGGAGGATCGCTGTATGGTCAAGGCCAGCCTGGAACTACAAAGTGAGTTTCAGGTCAGCCTGGGCTAGAGTGAGACCCTGCCTCGAAAAAAATCAAGCAAAAATTTAAAAAGCAGGGGCTGGAGAAACGGTTCATCGGTTAAAAGCATTTGCTTGCAAATCCTGACCACCTTGGGTTAGATTCCCCAGTACCTCATGAAGCACAAAATAAAAAAAGCAAATGGAGAGAGGGCTTAGTGGTAGAACACCTTCTCACACGAACCAGGACATGGACTTGATTCCCGGTACTGGCAAAAATAGGAAGAAAATTACCATTTTAAGCACGTCTTCTACTTGATTCATGGTGATTAGATATACACATTAAACTTGCTATTATGAAGGGGAAGGGCAGGGGAAAAAATTTACCATTATGCATTCAATCCAGAGGATTCAAACTGCTGTACAGCCATCACCACCATCCATCTCCAGAACTTATTTTCTTTTCTTTTTTTTT
>PVHP010027509.1:0-23824 GCA_004024765.1 Zapus hudsonius | reverse complement strand
GGGATGACAGTTGATATTTTAATCTTTCTTCAAGCAGGTTTTCATTTCTTCCAAATCAATGCTACATCCTCGAAACCAAAACACAGTTATTCAAGGACTGTTGTGATGAACACCCCAGTGCTCATCAGACCTAATTAATTTTTTCATTATTATTTTTTAAATATTTTATGTATTTTCAATACAAATTGATACAATAAAAACCAAGTAAGCATACAGCATTTTGCATTATTATTTTATCACGTCTCACATTTTGGCATTAAATAATGAGATAAATCAACTAGAAAACAGCATGCAAACACGAATAAAGACAAATATTGTCTTAACTTTCTCATATTGTTCTGTTATAATGTCTCCTGTTAGAAGTGGCTAGAAAGAAAAGAAAAATACCTCTTAAAATGATCCCTACCATAAATATTTAAATGTTGATGCTCCCCATGCTAGAAAAGAAAAGGGGGAAGACAGTCTAGCGAAGGAAAATACAGTGCTGCCTTCAGTGGTGATGGAGAGATAAACAATAATAATCGCAATAATGTAGCACATAACACAGAGAGAAATAAAATTGATAAAGAATCAGCAAATAAAAGTCCCTCAAGAAGCCTTTTCAGAGAACGCATACAAACAGGAATTTGGGTTAGAAATCTTCTTTTATTTAATCCCATGCTGACTAAACTCAAGGATTGTTGTGCATATGAAAGAACAAAGTCAGTTTTTTTCTTTAAGACAGAATAAATTCCAAATATACTAAATATTGGTTTCCATTTAAGTAATTATGCTTTACTCTTAATAGTAATTCTTCTTGTGGGGGGGAAACTTCTAACAGCAAAACCCAATAGCAAAATGCTAAATTATTGAAATATTTTTTAAATAGCTTCATCATTTTTCAAGAGTTTATGAGAATTGAAGAATGCATGTGTGTGCGCGTGCACGCGCGCGCGCACACACACACACACACACACACACACAAAACCATTGATGCTTTATATTGTTCTTTTAGTGCTGGTTCCCCGTAGGAAGAAGAGTGGGGAGAGGGGTTTGAGGTTGGTTAAGAACAGAGTGTTTAAAAGCAATGTAGACTGAAAAAATTTCCTGGGGGTGGGTTTTCTGATGTACACCCAAACACTAAGCAGCTTTTCCCAAGTTTCTATTTTCAACAGGAAAAATAGCCACTGGAGCATGTATTTTGGGCTTAAGTTACTGCTGACGCAATTACTTTAGCTCAAGTACTTTATGCATACCTTGATTTTAAAATGTTCCCTGTTGAAGAACACCTTCCCCCAACACACACACACATACACACACACACACACACACACACACACACACACACACGCACACCCTCTGGACTGGAGGAGGTGGCTGTGGGAAAGCTGAGGCAGAGTGAGCTGAAATCCTAGGCAAGCATCACTAAAGAGTAGAAGACAAATTCACATCCTCAGCCTCGATGTGCCCTAAAAGAGAAGATGAAGGTCAAGGTGAGAGCTACAGTATAGGATAAGATGAGGAGGGCCAAGCAGATGGGACAGTACATATTCATGCATTAAAACTACGATTGAAAGTGTCCATGGACAACCTTCTTCTTTCCTTCTGCTACCCTACTTTCTTATCTCCAAGTAACCCACAGTTCCTAAACTTAGGACAAGACCTCTCCAGACTCGAAAAAAGAATCCACTTAGGGAAATACCTAATATGGTGCTTGCCTTTATACATCTAGAGAGAAAAGGAAGAACTATCAAAAACATAGAATCCTGAGGGTAGAAAAATGAGGAAGAGATGACCATATATTCAACATCTTTTAGAATCATGGGGTCACACTAAGCATTATTGTTGTTTAATATATTAATATGTAAGAAGCATGCTAACATGTACCAGGCACTGTCCTAAACTGTTTTTATGAGCCATCTCATATAATCTTTTTTTGTTTGTTTGTTTTTTTGAGGTAGGGTCTCACTCTGGCCCAGGCTGACCTGGAATTCACTCTGTAGTATCAGGGTGGCCTTGAACTCATGGTGATCCTCCTATCTCTGCCTACCGAGAACTGGGATTAAAGGCATGCGCCACCACGCCCGGCCATCTCATATAATCTTGACAACGATCCTACAAGAATGACTCTAGCATTAGTCCATTTTACAGGTGGGGAAATCAAGAATTGGGAAATCTAAGCAACTTGATGGATGTCACAGAAGATAGATGTATATCCAGGTATTTTACTTTAGAGACTCTGCCCCCATCTATATATGATGCTATACTGCAAACCAGTTATTGGTGGGGCCCCAAAGTTCTGGATAGGGTGTTGACATTCCTCATGCATGTACCTTCCTGTGACCTTTATGTTGCTCTTCTGTTTTTCCAGACTTCCATAAACTAATTGTAGGTTCAATTTCAAGATGTTTAACGTGGTGTTAACTTTCTCTGCACACATCTATCACCACACACCCACTCAACTTTCTCAGAAATACACTAACAGGCAGAATGATTCCAAAAAAAGGAATTCAAGTGAATTGTTCAATGCTAGTTCTAATAGATATTTCCTCCTAATTAGAGACTCCCTGGGTTTTGGAAACTAAATTTGATTCTGTAAGGCCATACAGCAGTGTAGTAAAGAAATTGCACTAAGTTCTTACTGGGCAGCAGAAAGAAACCAGTGAGATATTCCCGAGGTAGCTGGGATACAATAGCCAAGTCTCAACTAGGTCATTTAATTCCTGGATGATCAGAATAGTTGGAAAATTTTTGAATTGACTTACCAATCTATATAACCTGGACATGTGGAAACATGATATATATATAACATGATAGGTATGGAAAATAACATACCTACTCCATAACACATTATAAAAACTTAAAGGACAATAAGTTTAAAGAAACTAGTTCCATATCTGGTATCTAATGAGGATGTATGTTAGCCTGAAGTACATAAATGCTGATCTGATATTTCAATTTTGGTTGCCTATTGGCCAATTCTGTTTTCTATTAAAGTCAAAATCTGCTAGTATTGTGAAAGTTCTTTAAAAGTGGATTTCAGATTTTATTGTACCTCAGATCAATATCACCCAAGATATTTAGAAATGCATATTTCTAAGCTTTACCCACAGACCCTGAAATTATGAAGGTGAAGTTCAAGATTTGCACTTTTAGTAAATCTGGCTCAGAAAAAACCACTTTGAGCATTGTGTGTGCTCTGTCTCTCGTGTCTGTGTCTCTACCTCTTGTTCATTTTCACTTTCTCTCATTGTGATAGTGAATACAAGTGAGTTGTTAATCTCATAGACCTGGAAAATCATCTTTCAGTCTACCTTTACCTGTTTAATATTCTGGAAGAAAAGGTGTCCTTGGAGAATGTGCCCAGTGAAACCTATCACTGATCCCCCTACTTAATAGAAAGGGAATTTTCCAATTAATACTAATAAATCCAATAGCATGCTTCTATCACATTCTCACTTCCTCCCTTTGACTGTCTTTATTCACTCTATCTTAGAAGTAATATTTCTATCCAGCTCTCTCTCTCTCTTTCACCTGAAACCCAGATGGTGTTTCTGCCCAGGTTGAGCATGATCAATGCTCTATCATTCACTTGCAATTTTTACCCTACACTTTATCCTTTAGCGAACTTTTTTTTCACTAAAGAAACTATAAGCTTTCCTGAGAGCAGAAACTCTATTTTCAATATCATTTGAACCCTAACAATAGCTAGCCCACACCTTTGCATATAGTGGGCATTCATTAAAAATAAAATTGGACATACTGAATTTTATAAGTAGCCTCCAATGTGCTTTGCTACTCCTGAAAGTCACCAGAAATTTTACTACTTGGAGCCTTTTGCTTGAAATGAGAGCCATTTTGAATCTTTCAGTTGTCATTTACTCTCTGGATAGTGTCTTGGCATTAAGGTGTTCCTGCGTTTTATGATGGAAACTCCAACTTGGGTCTGGACCCATCTTTATCCATACCTCTAAGTAGTGGAGGAAATAGAGAAAAATATCTCCCAGCTGCTGCTGGTCTTAATTTTATTTGTCTTTATTCCCAATAACTATAAGTCAGTAGTATTGGCAAGCAGACAGATAACTGTAGTTTCAATAATAAAAACATCACCACAAAAATGCTTCAATGTTACAAAATTCAAAGTATTAATAAGAAGAGAATATAGTATATGAAATATTTTACCCTTTCATTACCAGACGAGTGAATGTTAGGCACACAGCACTAGAACATGTATAACCAAAGACACAGGGAGCAAGCCTCTACCCCTTTCCCATGGCTTCACAGTGCTTGCATTCTCTCTGACAAAATCCCCAGAGAAGCTGGGTGTGGTGGCACACACTTTAGTCCTAGCACTTGAGAGGCTGGAGCAGGAGGATCACTGTGAGTTGGAGGCAAGCCTGAGATTACAGAGTGAATCCCAGGTCAGCCTGGGATATAGAGAGAGACCCTATTTGGAAAAACTAGACAAAAAACCTCACAAGACAATTTTATATTAATCATTACCACTGACTATAGTGAGATGCTTTGTGCAGAAAAATCAGGTTTATTTTTTCTTGACCTTTAACCACTGAAACAAATTCCTTAGAAAATTGTTTTGCCAACAAGGCCTGCTGCACTAAGAAAACACAGGCAGACATCTGAGGGGGGGAAAGTGCCTGTTTTAGAAAATCAAAAGTTGTTTTTTGTCCATCCTCTCAAACTTTCAAAGGAATAAAGTTGCTTGAGTTCCCGTGACAAGAAGAGTTAAAAGTACAATAAAACAGAGCTGTCGTACATCACACCATGGAGTCTTGAATCAGACAAATAAGTTTCCAGGAAACATCAATCAAGTTGAGCACTTGTGCTCTTACTGACTAAACACCAAGAGGACCATTGGAATAATGAGAAACAAAGCTGAAAAACAATAGCGAATTGCTGGCTTCCCCAGCCCACCTAACGCCCTCACTCCCAAATGATAGCTATAATTCAGTGAAGGATCATAGAGCCTGGCATTTATGCTGATCATCACTTCCTACCAGCCTTTTATTTACTAAATTCCTCCTAAATGAATATCTAGCAGAGGGGAGTAAATTGTATGTGAACACCCCTATCAATAGCAAGCTAAAATATGTTGGCATGATATCAAATAAATAGAGTAGATAAATATATTAGTCTGGCACAGGATCGCTCATGGTGTGATGTTTTATAGGTTTGTAGCAAAGGAATAGAAGACATATTACAAATAAATGCACTGTACTTAATATTACAGTCCCACATGACAAGGCTCAATCTTGATAAAATGAATAAGAATTTCAGGGTAGGATTTGAGCCATACTCCTTAGTTTTTAAAACACAATGTAGTCCCTTTCTCAGGAAAGCAGAATTTCATAGGTGAATGAAGAATTTAAGACTGGTTGAAATAATGAAAGCTGAATGCCAAAGAATGAGTTGTGAACTCTCCATTGAGAGAGACATGGAAATGTTTATTGATGAATAAATTTAAATTCATTACTGAAAAACTGAAATAGCATAGCATTTGTTAACATTCGCCTACAACTTTCAATCGGCTGGGAAACTTTGAGCTCTCTAAGGAAAAAGTGAGAATTTGTAAATTGTTGAGATTTTTAACTCTCTCATACATGTTGTCTTCAAAGTCCACAGTAGGAAACTAACTCTTGTTTTGTTATTAATGCTTCTAGAAAGGAGAACCAGCCAGAAAGAAAACATTTCTTCCTCAATTAAAAAAGCTTTTAAGTCCTTTTGCCTGAATTTCAGTAATGCCTCATTTGACTAAATCAATCATATTGTTCTACTGTTGTATTAAAATGTACTTTAATGACAAATGCTTGGAATCAGAAGTGGCATTTTTTGTAAGGTGCACTACTAATAAAGCAGCCCACGTTTGCATCCTGCCTGAAACAGCTGGACCATGACGAGATCACATTAGCACTAATTAAAATGATATTTTTTGTGCAGTTTTTGCTAACCCAGCTTCATTGGACTCAAAAGGATTTTTGAAATCCATAATAAAGGCTATTATGTAATCTTACCATGATTCTCTTGAATCAGGCTACTGTCTAATTTCTCTGTAACAATATTTTCTTAAAACTCACTCGATAAAATCAATATTAAGTTTTTACTCATACAGCTCTTTTTTCAATATATGATCCTCATTTAATTTTAAAAAATTAAAGCCTTAATTTATTTTGCTTGATGAACAAGAAAAATATAATATTAAAGGCAACATTTTGCAATGTTTCTCTTTTTCCTCACTTTACTGGGTCCCTGTTGTTCCCAACGTATAATTTGCAAAACATATTGCTTCAATACTTACAATGAGAGAGGCGGCCCAGCTGTGGGAGGGAGAGGACAACAGCCTCCAATATTACCATAATAATCTGCCTAGAGTCCCATGAGCCCTCTGGTATATACAATTCTCTGTACCGCAGGCCCCAGCTGGAGAACATTCTCTTGACATGTATGCCAACCTTTGCCTGCAGGCAAAATAAAAAAAAAGGCAGAGAAGTAATCATGAAAATAAAAAATCTTGTCGCCGGCTTTAGGATGCATTTCCCATGTTTTTGCTCACGTAGGCAAGCACTGTGCTAACAAAATGCTAAGAGACCTTTAAAGACTGCAGCTGGTGTGTATTTGGATCTTTTGTTTTTAATGTGCTATGTTAATTCTGCAATCCTAAAATTTGAGAAAGGGAGGAGGGCCTGTGGGCAGTGATAGTTTAGTTATTACTGTCAATATATATGACAACTTTATTTACTAATATCACTGGAAAGACTGTCTATGGTAGAGACTGAATGAGGAGTAGCATCACAGTGTTGAGTTTAACTATGTATAAAACTTTTAGAATAATGTCATTTATTCCCATTGGCAAACACATGTAAGATGAAAGTGAGATGTTCCTAGTTATATCCTTTTAAAACAACTCCACATATTTATATTGTACCTTCCCCTAAAAACTCAATCTGAACTTGAAGAGGTCACATTCATCTTTTAAAGAGATAAGACACTAGAAGAATGTCTTGAAGCAAATGTAACTGAAAGTTCAGGTTAGGTGGTATTTTACTTTTGAAGGTCAATAAAATTCAAAGGGCTTAGTAAATTCACAACTTACATTGAAAACTGATATCCATCTTACAGCCTTAAAAGTTCTCAAACTTCATTTGTTGAAATAAAGGCTGTGCTAAAATAAATCATTCAGAAAACACCCGGAGTTACATGCATTCTAAGCACTTTAGTCTTAAAAATATCCCAAACAAGCAAGAAAATGTCATCATTCATGTAGGATATTAACTGTCTTCACCAAGTGAATTTTCTACCTGAGATTAGAAGAGAACAATGTAGTTCTGCTGTTTTAAGCATTGTCAAGAAGTGTTCGGTTTTACTAAATTTACTAATGAAGATAAATCTCTGCTGTGCTTAATTAAGAGGCATATTCAGGCAATATAGGGTTCACAGTGCAACAGTGACTCATTGGTAGTTATTACTTATGGGAACAAAATATACAAATATTGTTTGTAGCCATATATTTATGTAATTACCTAATTACTAATCTCTCTCACCAAATATAAACTACGTAAGGGTAGCATCATTCAATTTTATTTTGTTTATTATTTCAGGAAATTTTATTCACTCTCTTATACCAATTGCAGGTCACATGTTGGGTATTTGTTCAAAGAATGAGTTTATGTATGTAATCATTCATTCATTCAACAAATATTTGCTGAGGCCTTGGAGATACAGAAATAAATAAAGCTTGACTTCATGGTACAGGAGAAGGTAGGTAATAGGTAAGAATAATAAGTACACTATATATATGCATTAAATGGTGATAACTACTTAAAAGAAGTTCAATAGGAAAAGGGGACACAGGATGTGTATGAAAAGGAGATTGCAATGCCACAAAGAGTGTCCAGTAGACCTCTCTGCAATGAAAAATAAGAAATGAACTAGTCTTCTCTACTGTATAAAATTGAATGGGCTCTCAGAAAGAATCCAATAAAGAGGCAAAATAAAGTCAATGATCATTATTATGACTAAATGGATATGTTGGATAAATGAATATGTTGTGCCCTTCAAATTCTACATTAAATATTTATATTATGTTGATGCCCGGCGATTAGTGTTTCTTTCTACTTTTGGTCAGAGAAACTTTTTTTTCTTTTTTATCTGGACAGAAACTGGCCCTTGCATTTATGACCTCACAGTGATTGTCATTACCTGTGCAAGACCTGGACAATATTGGACCCTTCAACATTTCCTCATGGATGATGGAGGAGAGGAAAAGGCCATCAAAATCAAATAAGGTCTAGCTGGAAAGAAGGGATTCAGGGAAATGGGAATAGGTAAAGGAAAGGAATTGTGATCAAAACTCTTCTTGTATATGTTTGAAAATTGCCAACAAAAAAGTTTGAAAGTTTTTCACACTGTCATCTCTCAAATTCACTTCCCACAATATCATTATCTACCAAGTCCTGTCAGATCTTTCTCCTCAGTAAGGCTTGTTTCTACTTCTTCATCCACATCTCTTGTTAGTGCCTTCACTCAAAAACTACACATATCCTGACCAATCTCAACAGAAGAGTTTCCTATCACTCAATCAATGCATACTAACTATAGTTAACTGAAAGACCTCTCTGAAATGCAAATTTCTCCTCACGAACTCACATTTAAAAATGCTTCATTGCCCACCTACACAAACACCTAATATTCAGGTTAAAGCCCGTGTGTTTGCCACAGCATGGCAGGGCCACTGTGATGAATTCTCTCATCTCAACTTTCTCAATCACCTGCTGCAAGGATGCTTTGGCCATTTTAAAGCCCTTACTTGCATCCACTCTTTTCCTGACCATCGACCAGGTCAGTCTTCTCTAACTTTCCTTAATTTCTCTCATCCTCTAAGAACGTGCCTTAATTCTGACCTTTCTTTTTCAGTTGCCCTCCCTCTGCTAAATGATGGAGCTCTTTCCTGTGTTCACATTGTACACAGCTGGCAAAGCGCTTCTCATATGGAATTGTGCTTCCAGCTTACTCTCTGTATCCCCAGCTTGACTATAAGCTCCATGAGCACAGAATAGATTTCTCATGTCTGCACATCCCATGCCAAGCACATTGCTTGCAGCACTGAAGGTGATCAATCATGTTGAGCATATGAATAAAATGGGATTTGAGGGATGCAAATGCATTAGAAAAGAAAAGAGTGATGTCTATTTTACACTAAAAATATGTTCAAAACAAGAAAGAAATGTATTATTTCTTATAGAAGTACTGGTACCCAGGTATTGAATTGAGGAAAGGAAGAGATTTGAGACAAGACAGAGAGAATTTGTGCCTCGTAATTTCTTTGCATACTCCAGAAGTTTCCTGCACAAGATAACACAAGAGCAGATGAGGACTTTATGGGGCTATTTCTATCTACAATCCTAAAACCAGCAGATCTTAAAGTGAAATAAAAATATGTGATTAAAGAGGAAATTAAACCCGATGCTGTGGCTCACACTTATAATCCCTGCACTCAGGAGGCTGAGCTAGGAGGATTGCATTAATTTTAGGCCAACTTGGGCTACTGAGTGAGTTTCATGCCAGCCTGTGCTAGAATGAGACTCTGCCTCAGAGAGAGAGAGAGAGAGAGAGAGAGAGAGAGAGAGAGAGAGAGAGAGAGAGAGAGAGAGAAGAAATCAAAATGATTGCCAAAACCAATTACCTAAAAGTCAATGTACATTTGATAGGATTATCTGATTTTGTTTTAGTTGTACACAATACATTTCAAGGTGCTATTTAAAATGAATGATTCAGTATTAGCCTATGATAAATTATGTAGCCATGCCAACTTTTGAAAGGAAAATATAAGCCAAGCAAAAGTGTTGCTTATTTAGCAAAAGGCGTATATGATGCATGGTTTGACTGAGATTGCTTGTCAAGTTTGCAGAGTCTAAAAGGCAGAGCTAAATTTACTTGTTGGAGTCAAGGTTTTTAACACCAATAGGAGGAGAAAGAGAAAGATAATAAAAAGCAGCAGGAGGAGGAAAAGGGAAGAGACTTCCATAAAATCATCAGCTTTCTACTTAGAATTTTTTAAAGGCATATTGCCTATGATTCTGTTGTATTCTTTTAGTGTGTGGCTGTAACAATTGGGATCATATTGAATTTTATTTAAATATTTATTGTACTGAAATGAATTATATACATTTTATGACCCATAAAATGTGGTTGATGAATATGTGTTGAATTGAATTAAATGGATCTATATGATAATTCTGGACCATACTCAAATGAACTTTATTGTAAGTACATAAATAGTTCATATTGCTTCTGAGGAAGAACAAACATTTTAACACTCTGGTTTTTTTGCATTTCTTTTTCTTTTTTTAACAAATGGAAAGACTTCAAATAAAGAAGGGAAAGGCAGATATAAGGTTACATATAGGAATCTACATTATCTTCTGCATGATCTTTCAAAAGAAAAAAAATGCTTTCTGTTGACTGACTGGCTTTCCATAAGCTCCATCTTTCTGAATTTGCATACAGAGTCTGGATTATAATGCTAAACTCTAAATAAATTGTTTTGACACTGGCAGCCAAAGCCACCCCTCAATCTCCCTATGGATACCAGTCTCTCTGCATGCTTCTTCGCAGCCTTGGAAGCTTCCGGAGTCCCACAGGCAAGCAGCTACAGAGGGAAATTCCAAGCAGGAAATGGTAGACACTCTGTAACTAGAAGACTGAAAAAATGAATTCAGCTATTATATTGCAAAATAATGTCATGGAAATATAACATAATGATCTGGGTGAATGTGGAAGAGAAAGTATCTATGAAGAATCACTGAAAACAGGGCCTGGGGAGATGACTTTGCTGTGCTAATATTAGGACCTGAGTTGGAATCCCCAGTACTCCCCCAAAAAAGTCAAACATGGCCACACACCTGTACCCCCAGCATTGAGGGGGACATAGACAGGAATAACACTAGGGTTTGCTGGTCAGCCAGTCTAGCTGAAAGACAGCAAGCTCCAGCTTTAGTGAGAGACTGTCAAAAGGCAGAGCAATAGAAGACATCCGAAATTGAAATCTGGCCTTTTACCTGTGCACACAGGTGTAAACATGCACACACACACACACACACACACACACACACACACACACCCCTGCGTGCACATATGTTCACCACATGCATAAGCACACTAAAAAATAAGTAAATAAAAAAGAAATGACCAAAGCCAACAACTTAATTAACATTCATTCATCTATTCTATAAACAACTGTCAAGGGTGTGGCTATGTACTGAGTTACAGTGTTGAACATCACAAAGAGGGACCATATGCCAACTGGTCAAGGAGATCAATAATTAAGCAACTTACCAATAAAGTGTATGAGACAGTCCAAAAATGAGAGTACATGAGAGATGATCCAAACGAAGGCTCTTGATGTTTTCACAATCTGTTTAAGTGAAAGGGAGTAGGAAAAGAATCTTATAAGAAGGCCCATCTACAGTAAATAACTCGGTTATTGTCATTGGGTAACAGCAAACTTCCTGCTGTATTTGACTGTATTGCATGTTCTCTCAAAGCAAACAGCAAGAAGATGCCAAGTAGCTAAGAGAAATGGAGTACAAAGGTGACATTTGAAATTCCCTGGGCAGAGCTCCTCTCCCCATGACCTCAGTGTAGAAAAGCAAATGTTCCTGCCACAGAGAAGTAGCGATGCACATACCAAAAATGAGCCACACTCTCTGTCTTTTGTGATCTGGAAAAACACCCTTTCAGTGTTAGACAACATTGAAAATGCTGGTATAAGAAAGCCAAAATAGCATGGTGAATGGGAGATCAAAGAGTTGTAATCTTGTGCAAAGATAACCTATCATCACACACTCTATATTATACAGAGTGATGACTATGAAATTGTTCATTTTTAAAAAGGAAACTCCATAAAAGTAGGTGACAGGCTAATTCTGTCTTTTTCCATTAATTGATTTTTTTTAGCATCTCATAGTTAGTTATTATATTATTACTTTGTTATGTTTCATGTTGCTTCTATATCTTTACCAAGTTCTAAAATAACTGTAAGAGATGAAGCAAAGGAAGTGAAGGCCTCCTCTCCTTCCTCTGACACAATGGTGAACATATCCTATACAGCTCTGGCCAATGTATGAATCGAGTACATCATCAAAGAAAGTAGGCTTTGCACTTCGAAAGGCATGGGTTTTAAAGCCAAGTTCTACTTCGTCTTGATATGTGATCGTGAACATAATGCTGCAGTTCCTTAATTCATAAAATGGGTTGGAAAAGAGCTATCTCGTACAGGAACTCCCAAGATCAAATGACATAATACAGTGTATGTCCCAAACACAGTACCTGGCATGCAACAGATTTTCAGTTTGCGGCAGGATCTATGTTCCCGCTGGCTTTTCCAGAATTTTCTCTTTATTCCTCTTTGGTTCACAGCCGCCTCATTTTAAGTATCCTCTTATTTATTTTATCATTTCCATTGGATAGCTGGACTTTGTAATTTGAATATACAAACTGCCTTTCCACTTTATTATACATTTTTTCTTAAAAAAAAAAAAAACAAAAACAGGGGCTGAGGAGATGATTCAGTTGTTAAGAGCATTTGTCACCTGAAGCATGAGACACCTCAGGTCTGATAGTTGCAAGTTCACAAGTTCAAGGCCCTAGAAACTATGTAAAATGCTGTGTGTTGCCACACACATCTGTAATCTCGGTCTGTGGGAATGGAGATCAAGGAATTGTTGGTGCTTGGTGATGGATAGCAGCTCCTAGGTGAGTGAGAGACATCATCTCAAGCAATATGAGAGGTCTGTTTCCTCTGGACCCCTCACACATGCTTTTGGGGTGCACGCATTTCTACACACACACACAATCCTGGAGCTGAAAAAGCTTTTAATATTTTAGCTCATACACTTTTAAAAGGTCCAAGTTCTTTATGAATAAGAATATATCAACAAGAGGCTAAATTTAAATTTGGATCTCATCAAACTATAACACAACCAGAAATAAAATGGCTGAGATTTTTCAGGAAAGAAAACCAGCATGGCCAGCTGGCCCAGGAATTAATCACTCAGAGCTTGTCAATTCCATCAGGAACTGAGTGAGCCCATGTTATAAATAGGCTTTATCAGGCCCCTTGGACAAAAAATAAACTAAATGAGATGCAACCTAAATTTGGCAGCAAAGGGACATTTGTGAGGTGCTAGTTAATCCCACTATTTCCTGACAAGACATGAAAGAGGAATTCAGATAATATGGTTGACATTTAACTGGGTAACATACACTATATTCCTACACATGAGTTTTGACCTTATAAAAAGCAAGGTCAGGAATTATATAAGTCCATGTAAAGCAATGAGGCATCCATGATGTTTAACTCTCCAGTCATAAAAGCCAGTTCAAAATCCAAATAAAAATCAATTTTAAGTTGGTCATGATGGGCATGCCTCTAATCATAGTACTCTGGAGGCTGAGGGAGGAGGATTTGAAGGCCAGGTGGCAAAACCCTTTTTCATATAACCAAAGAGAGAGGAAGAAGATGAGAAGGGGAAGGTTGACTAATTTTATCACTTTAGTTTCCAATATCTGGGTATTGTTTTTTGTTTACTAATTTCCCCCAGTAGATTTAATTTCAAGCATCCAGAAGTCAAAACTGCTCTGAAAGGAACAAGGTAAGGAAACTTTAACACTGAAAACATGAAGAATCATATAATGAAGGCTGTTCTGGCAGCAATGTCTCAAGGAAAGTCAGAAAATCATATAAATTCCAGTGGTCATTGATGAAATCCAAGAGCTCCACTCAGAGTACAAGTTCTGGTACATGGGTTTTGTTGTTTAATGATAATAAAGGTCTCATGTGAACTTTGCTCCTGATGTTACCCTGCATCTCCTCCCCACACCTGCAGATGGGAATACATTTCATCCTCTGATCAATGACTCCCTTTCTGCCCTGCTTCAGGCTGGCTCTTCATCAGCAGCCTGGTTATACCATAGTTTCCACGGCTGTGGAGCCAAGTCAGCTTTCTGAGGGAGCACCAGCCAGCTGAGGAGAAGAGGTAGCCATCTGCAAAAGCTTATCTGTCTGGGGGAATGACTATTTATTGTCATTGCACTGGGAGTGAATCACAACATACATCAGGGGGTGGTGGCGACGTGACTCATCTAATATTTAATAAGTTTATGTAATTGGACCAAGTTTCATTAGTACTTGTTGCCATAAAACCACAGACATTTCTCAAAAAGCAAGGCATCCAGCTGGAGGATGGAGACTGTTTATTTAACATTGGTGAATACACAGCCACAGGCATCTAGAAGCCAGAACAAAACTAAGCACAAACAGTAAAAAGCGCAGCAGCCAAAACAGAGGCTGAGCAGACATCAGCCAAATGAGAGATGCGGGAAGCGCATCTCGCACTCAGCTCACCATCCACAGTGGCCCATGGACAACCACCATTGCGAAATAATTAAGTTAAACTTTTATTGTTTGTAATTAATAACATGTGTCTGAGACTATGTGTGGTTCCTAACCATGTTAAAGCAGAACATTAAGAAAATCCTTCAGTGAATGGAGAGTTTGTAAAGGGGATTTTTTTCAAAATTAGAATGTGCCTTGAATGCAAAAAAAAAGTTACAAAATTCAGTTTAAAATAACCTATGTCTTATCAGTATATTTTTGGCTCTTTGCCAAACTACAGAGTATACTATAACAATGTATCTTCAGTATAAAGAATAGCTTCCATTTTAAAGAATGGGTGCAAATCTCCACTCTCTACTTCATTGTTGAGTTTAGATAATATTGTCATTCCAAGTTAAATTCCTCAGATCCAGTGAAAGAATATGCAAAGTGTATCAGGAATATATACACTTTGATCATGTAATGGAAAGATATATCAAAACCTTAAACAATCATTAATTACTAAGACATAATCCAATTCAACGTATTTGAAATTCTTTTTTTTCCATTTTTTTTATTGTCCATAATGAGTTACATTGTTTAGTGGGCCAACAATGAGTTGTTATCCTCAATTCCTCATTGCCCCCCCATCCCCAGTCAGCTGGATATCCTCCTCCATGGGCCGTTTGTATCAGTCTTTGTGGTAGGGGACCATGGATAGCCCAGTCTTCAGCTGGGTTCTCATGACCCAAGTGTGTTGTTACTGAGGGTTGCCAAGTCTCTGATATTCTCCCCCACCACGGCTCTCACAATCTTTCCACTCTTTGAAATTCTTGTGGATAAAAACACTATGAAAGTCTATTGAGGAATATAAAGAAAAACTAAGAAAATAATGTATTTTCTATTTAACTTCAATTCTTTGCAAATTATTTTATGGACCAGCAAAATGTTAAAAAGATTCTCAATGAATTTTTGAAAGAAGGTATTATAATGATTGTAAATTGCACTTAAAGAACAAATGAGTAAAAATCGATGTGAACTCTCAGGGGAGAAGTAAGGTCTGGGCGTAGAGCTTAGTAGTCAGGCAAAGCATGCACAAGGCCCTGGATTTGAGTGTTGGCACTTGGAACTCCAGTGGTGCAATGAAAGCCTACACATGTCTACATCATATACATTACAAAGCCACTTCCAAATATATGTGATTGTGAGCTTTTATTGGAAGGAATCTCTATATGACCCCCTATGTAGTTCTAAAATGCTGTATAGCTCTAGCATTTCTCAGGGTCAGCCTGAGTACCACTAGATTTATGATTACGGATCCCCTGTATTTCTAATTAGATCTGAATCACTCCATGT
This sequence comes from Zapus hudsonius, assembly GCA_004024765.1. Classification (NCBI taxonomy): domain Eukaryota; kingdom Metazoa; phylum Chordata; class Mammalia; order Rodentia; family Dipodidae; genus Zapus; species Zapus hudsonius. The sequence continues at coordinate 8,100 of PVHP010027509.1, read as the reverse complement.
TCATCTCACAGCCCTTGAGTTATTTATTTATTCACTCAGTATGCATTACTTGATCCCTACCATGTGAAAAACACTATTGCCCTCTCCTTTATTATTTCAAGACTGGTGGAAAAATTTATGGAAAGTCTGTTTTAAAAGTTAGAAATATTTAACAATGAAACATAGGGGTAATAGTATCAGCAACTTTGAAGGGTAGATGTGAAGTCTGTCCATTATAATTAAGGTTTCAGGAAATGGAACATGTCAGGATATTACTAAAAGCAGTTGTTTCTTAATTCTTGGCTTACACATTGGGTAAGCATTTCCATACACCATGGCTCAGGGTCATAAGGGCTTGCTTTGAAGGCTACATAGTAACTGGATCATGAATGGCAGCTAGATTTTCCAGCTCTTGGATTAATAGCTGGCTCCAAACCATACCTTGTCTTTAAGAAATACAAATTTGGGGCTTCAGAGATGGCTCAGAGGTTAAGTGCTTCAATCCAATTAAGCAGTTAAATGGTTCAATTCCCCAGTAAAGCCAGATGCACTAGTTAGCACATGTATCTGGAGTTCTTTGCAATGGCTGGGGGCCCTAGTGTGCCTTCTCTCTCTCTCTCTCTCTCTCTCTCTCTCTCTCTCTCTCTCTCTCTCTCTCTCTCTCACACACACACACACACACACACACACTCCCACTCTCTTTCTCTCTCTCTTTCTCTCTATCTCAAATAAATAATATTGAGAAATACAAATTTGTATGTAAGAGTTCTTGAAATCTCCTCATGGATCTCCTTTTTCTAACACCTACTTAAATAACACATTCCATTACACTACATCTAGCCAGCGTCCTTGCTACACAATGCATGCTTAATCCTTGCGCCTTCCTTCTCATTGGACTCAAAGATCATTTAATGTTGAATTTTTAACATAATTTGTGCTGTTAGGATTCATGCCATGAATTCGAAAGGGATAAATTTGTATGTTATTTTGCAAAGAAAAGTCAGAAGCTTATATTTTAATATGTAAAATATAATAAAGCCATTCTCAGATCATAATATCCATATTGATTTATGGATTGGTTGTTGTAGATAATCAGCCAAAGAGCTTAGAGACCCCCAAATCATTCTACAGGAGGCACACTGTCAGTTTCTTTAGAATCCACTCATTCATGCCCAGTGGGAGACCATGCCCTGAATAGGGACAGAAAGCTTGCCTTAATAAACTCAATATTTCATATAAGTCAAAGATGGGATTATTTAATTTACCAGGACACGAATGTTACAAGAACACATTTCCATGTGTTCCTACTCATAAAGCAGAATTCTTCTGGTCCTTAGCAAACAGTGCAGCTGAAACAGCATAGAAGATACTACTGTTTGGGAAATCCTACCCAGGTGAGAGTCATCTAGTCCCTATATTTTATTTTTTCCTGTCTGTACTAATATCACTATGAGGAGATATCATCAAGGGCTGGAGAGGTAACTTAGTGGTTAAGTGTGCTTCCTGCACAAGCAGGAGAGCAAGAAGGGACCCGAGACTGCCTTAATGTGACTCTCCAGATCACACATAAATATCTGGACATGGCCGTGCAGGCCTGAAACCCTAGTCATGCAGAGGAATGAGACCTGACGATTGGGACTCTGGCTGAAAACAAGACTGGGGTGGGGGGAGCGATGGAGTGGGATATCCAACATATGACACCTGATATTCCACTACAACTGCCATAGTTGAGTGCCCTCCACTGCATACTAGCAGATGGAGCACCACAGCACACCACACACACACACACACAGAAGCCAAAAAAGATAATTGTCATCCAAAACTTGGTTCATTAACATTTTTAAGAAATCTGTGGGCTTCCGGTTCAAGATGGCTGACTAGCAGACATGCCACGGCCCTTGGGAAACAAGGGGCAGGGTTTTCAGCGGGGATCCAAATCGTGGACACAAGCTGTGGTCATGCTCTGAGCTCCAGACACCTCCCGGCACAGGATTCTCACCACTGGAAGCCTCCATCGAGGACCAGCTCTCGCCGGAGGCAGTGAGTCGTCAGGAGCCGGCAAGCTCGGCCAGAGCAGCCTCAGCCTGCTGGCCGCCAGAAGCTTTTCCTCAGCCTCTGCCGACTTCCCTGGGGTTTCCTCCCTGTCCCTCCCCACCCTCTGTGTGTTCCCCGTGTCTACTCCCAGGCCCTTGAGTGTCTCTCATTTTCAACTTTTTTTTTCTTGCTCTTATGTAACCCCTCCCCCATCCTCCGGGTCTCCAGTCTGTCCCCCGCCCCCCAGGTCCTTGCTAATCCATTTCCTTGCTTACTTTTTTTTTTTTTTTTTTTGCTTTGTTTTTGGCCTGCCAACCGGGACCTGGGCTCTTACATAGCCCCTCCCCCCCCTTCCAGGTCTCCAGCACATCTGCCCTGCCCCTCCAGGCCCTTGCTAATCCATTTCCTTGCTCACTTTTTTTTATTTGTTTGTTTGTTTGTTTTGTTTTGTTTCCTGACTGGGACCTGGGCTCTTACAACAGGAAGACATCACTATAGTAAATATGTATGCATCAAATGCAAGGGCCCCTTAGTTCATTAAGCATAAATTACTCAAAAGCAAAGCAGATATAGATGCCAACACCATCATAGTAGGAGACTTTAACACTCCACTGTCATCACTAGACAGATCGTCCAAACAAAAGACAAGCAGGGAAATAAAGTTGCTAAAAAGCACCATAGACAAACTAGGGATAACAGACATTTACAGAACATTCCATCCCAAGGACACAGATTACACATTCTTCTCAGAACCACATGGAACCTTTTCCAAAATTGACCACATACTGGGCCATAAATCATCCCTCAACCAATTCAGAAAGATCAATGTAATCCCCTGTATCATATCAGACTACAACACATTAAAGCTAGAAATTAACAACGGGAGAGGATCCAAAAATTTCAACAGATATTGGTGACTGAACAACTTGCTCCTGAACAATGAATGGGTCAAACAAGAAATCAGACTGGAAATCCAGAATTTCCTAGAAGCAAATGATAATAAGGACACAACCTTTCAGAACTTGTGGGACACAATTTAAGAATTCTATATACAGTAAGCACTCAGTTTTGAATGACTACATCAAAATATCTCAGCAAAATCATGAATATGTGAGTTGTAATCATTATTTCAAAATAAACTTAATTTCTATGATATAACTACATATTGACAAAATTGGGTAATGATTAAGTTAAGGAGCCATAGATATTTATGGCTCATGTTGAAAATAAATTTTAGTGGATCTAGCAGAAAATATCTTTGACTTGGCCACATACAAGATCTCCTTCCTTTTATACCACAGCTAAATACTGCCCAAACTCAGAAGCATATAGTTATTCTAACAATGGAATTCAGTATTGATTTGTTTGTCTGAATCACATAAAAAGCAAATCTCATAGAGAGCTTTATGATGTTAATAGTTTGTCTAATCATATCATTTGGAATACAACACTTTTTTCTATTTTGCAATAAGTGTAAAAAAATCAATATTCCCTTGCTGCACTATTTGAATGCTTCTGTGGTGGTTAATCTCTGGTTGTCAACTTGAAAGGATTGAAAATCACCATGGAAACAAATCTCTGTTCACATCTGTGAGAGGTTTTCTAGATTAAATTAGTTGAGGTGTGAAGACCCACTCTAAATATGGGTGGCAGCATGCCAATGGCTGGTGAGAACTGCCTGAATATTCATCACTCAGAACTCTATAGTTCCTCCCTGCTGATGTGACGATATGGGTTAGCTTCCTGCTCCTGCCCTGCTTTTCCCACCAGGATGGACTCTACCTTCTGGAACTGAAAGTCATAATGAACCTTTTTTTTTTTTTTTCTGTAACCTGTTTTCTCCCAACAACAAGAAAGGAAACTTGATATAGCCGCCACCACATGAAGCACTCATATTATTCTAAACATATCTTTAAATCAAAAGAGCATCAAAATGCCATCCATATTGGCTTCCCTAGGACCTGCTACAATATGAACAGGATTTCCATACATTAAAAAAATAGCAGAAAATGGGCTGGAGAGATGGCTTAACAGTTAAAGATGCTTGCTTACAAAATTTACCTGCCTGGGTTCAATTTTATAGTACCCATGTAAATCCAGATATACAAATTGGCACATGTATATGGAGCTTGTTCATAGTGGCAAAGTCTTGGCATTTCCCATACTATTCCCATCTATGTATCATCTATCTATCTATCTATCTATCTATCTATCTATCTATCTATCTATCTACCTATCTATATATCATCTATCATCTATCTATCTATATCATCTATCATCTATCTATCTATCATCTATCTATATATCATCCATCATTTATCTATACCTATTTATCTATCTGTCTATCTAACATCTCTGTCTCTCTCAAATGAATAAAAATATTTTTTAAATATATGGCAGAAAAAGTAGCCACTATGCATGCTAAACAGTTGGTTTTTCTAAGTTTAAATATCTTATGTAGTGGCTCTGTTGTATTCCCCAAACCTCAAAGGAGATTTTTCTACATTAAGAATTGTCTGTACTGAGGCAATGTTTACAAGAATCTGAATTAACAATAGTTTTTCTTATTTGTGATATTATGGTATTGTCTTTTTAAAAAATATTTGTATTTATTTATTTATTTGCAAATAGAGAGAGAGTGGGGGGGGCAAAGAGACAGAGTTTGGGCACTCCAGAGCTTCCTACCCCAGCAATGAACTTCAGATGCATGGCTTTACATGGGTACTGGAGAAATGAAGCCCTGGCCAGTAGATTTTTAAAACAAGTTTCTTTAAGCACTTGAGCCATTACTCAGTATCTGAAAATCAATAAATTTCATATCAACAATTTTCAAGTTTATATAAATTCATGAAAAAAATCCTTGACAAATTCATTATCTACGATAAAAATGTTCATCAAACGATGAATAAAAGGGAACCATCTCTAACGTGATAAAAGGAATTTTCAAAAGCATACTTCATAGTAAAAAACTAAATACTTTCCCTCAAAATTCAGAAAGAAGACAAATTACAACTTCTCCTATATTTGTCAACAGACACTCTGACCTTGACACTCAATTGAGAGGCACCTGGAAGCATGTTAGAATGGTCTAACCCAGTGTCTTAAGTTTAATAAGGTCCCCAGGTAACCCAAACACACATTTCCATTGGAAAAGCCACTGTGTAGAACATAGAACAAGATCTGAAACTAGAGAGCTTTGGGATGTGGACTCATTTCCCTTCAGATCAGGCCTGGCTGGTCATGTGTGATGGGGAGTGTGGCCAACAATGAGGGTGTCGCCTTGTGCACTGGAGGCACAGCCCCTGCCCACAGGTATGCATGCAAGGACAAGTCAGGTAAACTCTCTAAGATTCCTCATCTCTAAAATGAGCAATATCACATCTTCCTGGCAGGTGGTCATCAGTGGGGAGATTATTCTCTATGCTAATGTTAGTGAGTTTTGGTCTAAGAATCTAAAGACATGCAAGCTATCTTTATAACAGCCATAGTTGCTAGCGGATAGCAAGGAAAGAACACAGGAACAGAGAGAAACCTAACCTACCCGAAACTATAGCTTGAGAAAAAGCAAAAACAAGAACTCAGGTCTTGGGCTGGAAAGATTGCTCAGCAATTAAGGTGCTTGCCTGCAAAGCCTCACAACCTGGGCTCAATTGCCCAGTACCCATGCAAAGCCAGACACACAAAGTGGCACAAGCCTCTGGAGTTCATTTGCAACAACTAGAGTCCCTAGAGCTCCTCTCTCTCTCTTTCTTCCTCTCTCTCTCTCTCTCTCTCTCTCTCTCTCTCTCTCTCTCTCCTTGCAAATAAATAAATAAAATATTAATGAATAAAACAAGAACTCAGGTTTCCTTTTTGTCTATAGACATCATATTGCTATTATTTCCAAAGGCCAAATTGAGAACTAGGTAGGAAATCTTCTCTAATATACTATATTTGTCTTTCCAAACTTTGAGAAAAGTTCCATATTTCAGTTTCATAGACAGCTCTGAAAAAGAAATTTTAAAAAACTAGTTTATCAGAGTGAAAAATGCAAGGTGGCAAGAAGAAAAGACCTGTCTAGACCTTGGCTTCAGCTCTGCATAGCAATGAGAAGATTGGAAAAATGAATTCCATCATTTATATTGGTCAACAGCAAAGAATTAATGAAGCCAGAGAGTCAAAATGAGGCTTCTTCCTCTTATTTCCAATATTTCAGAAGCCACATGGTCATCATGTGCTCTTGATGTCTGATTTATTACCTTCCTGCTGCTATTTTAGCCAATGTCCCCTTTTGTCCTTAATGAGGATGGAGAACATTTGGTCTCCAGTCATGTGTCCTTATTCTGTCATCCCTTGACTTTTGTCCTATCTTATGAACAACCCATTTTTCTTGTTGCCTTCACTTAAATAAAAATGAAAAAATAACCATCTCTTTATTATTTTTAAATTCCTTTATATTCCCTTGTTGAGAATGTTCTTTTCTGGCTCTGTGAGAATGCTCTCTACAGAAATACCTGTGCAGCTGTCACCTGATACTCTAACCTCATGATGGACTTTACAACACAGAGAAATGGGCATGCATACAACCAGGTACCAGATCCTAAGCTGGGTCAGTAGGTGTCAGGGCTCCTGGTCCCCATCCAGTATTGCTGTACTGCCTAATGTCCAGCCTGGACCTCCTTCTACAAGAGATGCTCTGAGGTGGAAGGTGAAAAATAAGAACACTGTAAAAATAAATTTTCATAAAATATTTATTTCTATACATACTACTTGTCTTATATTCTGAGGTGTCTAAGTTTTTCTGATTTTAAAATCTTTCTATTGTTGGGAGAATATGTTAATAGTGCTTCTTTCTGAAATAGTCTTTCTTTGCAAAGCTAAAATACTAGAAACCCACAGTTAGTCTTTTTATATTGGTACTGTTATTTCTTTTTACTGCTTTATGAAATCTCAAAGTCTGACTTTAAAAGTTAAAAGAACACAGGTTGATTTGTAGTCAGGGCTGGATTCAAATCTGTATGTTGCTTGCTTTGGGTGAATTAACCATGGATAAGTTACTAAACCCTTTTAAGCTTTTTGTGTATTCATGTGTCAATTAGGATAAGGATACCTACATTGTGAAATTATCAAATAATATATACAAAGTATAAAATAGCACCTGGCTCAGAGCAATGAATCATTTAATAATCATGATTATTATTAAAGTCCCTTGAGTGTTAGTCAGCCAAATATTTAAGATAACCTCCCATGTATTCATCAAGGTTGTTTTTCTGAGTGAAACACCAATGTCAAGTTGTGGTTAAGATTTTACCTTTCATTTCAGTCCAGCCAAACCAGTAAGGACTGTCTAATTAATTAAAGTAAAACCAATGTATTGGATATGTTTTTTTAACTTTTTATAGCTTCCATAATTATAGACAATAAACCATTATAATTCCCTCCAGTTAGTCTCTATTTTTTCAGTGTCACTATCTTTTCCCCCTTTTATGAAAGTCTCATTCATGTAGGTATTATCAGGCACTGTGAAGTCATGAATATCAAGGCCATTTTGTGTCTGGAAGCTTGTGTTTTAAGCAGTCCTACCCTTCCTTTAGCTCTTACAATCTTTCCGCCACCTCTTCCACAATAGACCCTGAGGCTCGGGAAGTATGATAGAGATAGATGTCCCAGTGCTGAACACTCCACTGTCATTTCTTCTCAGCACTATGGTGTCTTTTGAGTTATCCCAGTGGTCACAGCCATCTGAAAAGATAAGCTACTCTAGTCAAAAGTGAGAGTAGCATTATTATATGGGTGTGAACATTTTTAAAAAGTGTTTATATGAGTCGCTTTGGTCAACAGCTCAGTGGGGGAAGGAACCAGTGGTTGTAACCAGGGGTTGTCAGGCTGATCTAATTATTCACAGGCTTAGACTCATGAGATTCCAACAACAAGACAGAATTCTGTCAAAGCTCTTGAGTGCTTTCCCCAGGCCTGAGGCAAAACCCTGTTACTGAAGAAACCACAGACTGCATCGATCAGCATCGAGAAACCCTTCAACGTCCGGAATGGTATCCAGCCCCCAGAAGGCAGTTAGTGTAGTGCTGGAAGGCACTGCACAGGCTGCCA
>PVHP010027508.1:0-23818 GCA_004024765.1 Zapus hudsonius | reverse complement strand
TTGCCAGTGTTTGGCACACCTTCCTGCCGCTGTTTGCAGTGCTGTGGCAGAGGTGATGTCCAGCCCTCTGCTCATGCCATCGTTTTCCCTGCCAGAATGGAGTCTCCCCTCGAGTCCGTAAGCCAAATAAACCCATTCCTCTACAAGCCGCTTTTGTTTGGGTTCTTTTTGCACAGCAACAAGAAAGCTGACTGCAACACACCCATTGAGAGTGTTTATATTTAAAACCGTGAAGAAAAGGCCCTGTAGTAAGTTTTAAAAACCTATGGCTGTAGAGACGTTTTGGTTCATTCATTCTGAGCTCTCAGTCCATGAGAAATAAAAATACAAGAGTACTAATGAGTGGATGACCATGACAATGGTCAACCTAGTGGGCAGAAGTTTTAAGGACTCACATGCTTTGGGAGGTGACCTTGGTTGGACCTCCCTCATTAGCTTGGCATTCTGCTTGGAGCTTTGAAAACCCTACAGGGAATATTAGGCTGTCAAGGTTTTTCTTGTCTTAGGCCCATAGCAAACTCTTTGGCAAAATGTCTTTAAATGGGCTAAATATTCTCTCAGAAGGGAAGAGGTTGTAAATAATTATGAAGCCATAAAATGTAGGAGAGGCGGAAACTTAACTGACTATAATTTCAGTGAATACGCATCTGATTTTCTTGTCACACTGATCAGAGAGACCTTCAATAAATGTGCCCTTTGACCTTTCCTAGTTCTCCAATTACCCTCATCCTGACTTTTCTCATTTGCACTTCCTTTCCCACATGGAATTTCTTTAAAGATGCCTCCTCCAGACACAGCTGCTGGATTCTTTGAAATCCCCGCCATCTTCCGGCTGGGACAAGAGCAGCCATTGGGCTTGCCCTCTTGGGATCTGTTCTGTGCTTTGCCTGAGGGATATAGCATTCTCAAATATTTACCAACATTCCATTTTCCATCCTTGGGAAGATAGAAGATCCTTTCCTTTTCTTTCTCAACTGCTTCTTCTCTGTGCTGGGTGACAATGGTTGCTTGCCTGTCGCCGCTCATCTGTGGTTATGAGTTCAAGCTGGCAGATGACACTGGGGGACACAACAGACTCTCATCCAACACTCCTTGCACTTCACTTTCTGAAGGGGAGCCAGCAGCAGACAGGACACTGTCTAGTCACGGGAAACTTTATTGGGAACACGCTCCTTGCTCCCTTACCCACAAGGTAAATGAGATGGTTTTAGAGATTATTTCTGAGTTTTACACGACCTTGCAAGTGAGTTATCTTTGCTTTTAACAGAGAAGAAACTACTACATAAGAAGAGTTAAGTGTATTTTCCAACACAACAGTGTCTTGGTTTCAAAGTCCACTCTGCTTTCTAGATTAGCCTTAATTTCTCTGAGACAGTTGCATGGGACCTACTTGAAGATAAACATGTGGGTTGGAGAGATGAGATGGCTCAGTGGTTAAGACTCTTGCTTGCAAAGCCTAAGGACCTAGGTTTGAGTCCTCAGTACCCACATAAAGTCAGATACACAAGGCGGCACATGCATCTGAAGTTTGTTTCCAGTGGCTGGCAGTCCTGGTCCACCTATTCTCCCTGTCTCTCTTCTCTCTGCTTGCAAATAAATAAAATTATTTTTTAAAGAAAAACACTATAGGATTCCTAGAAACTAAGGCTCATATAGCTTTTCTGAGTGACACACTGATGTTGCCAGCAATAACAGTATGTTCTGTATTTGACCACAGGTCTGTTCTCTTCTTGGAACAGGGAAATGGGAAGGTTTCCTGGCCATTGAAGGAAGAGAGCTCTTGGATGCCAGGGTCCTTCCCAGGAGAACCACGTTGAGAAGAACTGCAGGAGTGACGGCCTGTGTCACCATGTGGATGAACTATGGCTTTCCAGTCTCTGTCTTTTGTGATCTCGTTTTGGAGTTCTGGGTTCTGTACAGGAAACTTGTGAGTAAACTGGAGCTGACAGATAATAAACATAAAGCGAGGGCTGCTGCAACAGAAATCGATGCATTTCAAATTCCACCCATGAGAAAGCAGTCAAGGTGTCTTTAGAGTGATGAATGCAATTTATACAGTAAGGTAGAAGATGTGACAGGGAGTAGGTGGTGAAAGATGTCCTATGGGAGACGGAAAAGAGGAACGAGATGGAGTGATGGTACCAACCTTAGCAGTGGCCAGTGAAATCAGCTCTGAAAGGTTCTAGAAGAATAATAACGCTTAAAAATAATAGTAAAAGAATTCATGAATACAATCCACACATACAGAGAAAGCTTAGGTTTACATGTCGATTCCCGTCACCTTCATGATGAAGAGAGGGAGCTGCCAGGACTGCCCAAGCTGAGAGCTTTACACCGTTCTGCCTTGGTTGTCTAATTGAAGTGAAACCAAACACTAGTCACATCTGAGAACAAATAAAGACATTTGTACAAGTAGTTCCAAGATAAGCCTGCATGTTTCCAGAGATTGTCCCAAGTCATGGCCAAGGCTTAAACTATCTGCTATGGTTCACTGAATGCCACACTCCCCAGAGGAGGCTACATAATGAACTCCCTGAAGTTCATGATGGCATGTGTTATAAATCTCATGCAGCTCCAAACGCTAGGTCTGTACATTTTATGTTTTAAAATATCTTATTTGTTTACAGCATAAATAAAGATATATTTTTACATCATATATATGAGAGAGAGAGAGAGAGAGAGAGAGAGAGAGAGAGAGAGAGAATGAGAATGGGCATGCTAGAGCTCTGTAAATGAATTCCAGAAACATTTTCCACTTGACTTTACGTTGGTACTGGGGAATTGAACCTGGGTGGTCAGGCTTTGAAAGATGGGGTCTTTAAACACTGAGCCATCTCTCCAGTCCTAAAGCCATACTTTTTTTTGGGGGGGGGCGAGGGAGGATGGAATTATAATGCTTTATTGTCTATAATTATGGAAGCCATCAATAAAAAGTTAAAAAAAATTGAAAACAATCCCATGCCCTCCCCCTCAAAAAAAGAGCATTGGACATAGCAAAGACAGACTGAAACCATACAAGATTTAAAACAAATAGGGCAACATCAAATTTTATGACTCTGAGTCTGATAATAACCAGTCTCTTGGAGTTCTGATTCCGCCCCTCCAGCTCGGCTACTCACAGTCCCAGAAAACTTCATCCAGTGCTGGCAGCTTTTCTTGGCAGCCATCCGTAGTCCTGGCACTTCACCGGGTCTCCACTGCAAGCCACTGTTTATCCTTTGGCTCCATTAGGCTTCCAGGCAGGTTTTCTACCATGTCTGCTTCACACATGCCCATTTGCAACTGTGTTGCAAGCCCAACAACCCCCTCTCTCTTCCTGCATTTGTTATACTCCATAGTACCAGGTGGGCTACCAATTTGTTAATCCAGGGGGGAATAAAGCCAATTTTGAAGAGCAGGAAACCTCCTTCAGCATTCCGGCCCCTAACTCCAAAGAGTCTGCATTCTTCCTGCTGTCCCAATGCAGATCACCTGGCCCAATCTCAATGATTGTCATCTCTCAAACAATTGCAGCTGGACAGGCAGCAATTTTGGCCCAGAGATTTCATTTCTTTCTGTGCCATCTCCATCAGCTGAGGTGCAATGCCTCTGCATATCACATGCGTCATCTTTAAAGACCTCAGGTTTCTCAAGGTCAAGTTTGTCCACACAAAGTCCCTCCTGCTGTACCATCCAGGCTCTACAAGATTTGTCTGAAGTCTATGCTTTCCCCAGCCCTGCCCTGAGCCTCTTGCTGCCTAAAGCTGTACATTTTAATAATCTAATAATGATGGGGCTTGAGGCTTCCCCCTCAGACTATACTCCTCATGTTGGAGCCACTGTTCCCCCTTTATTCTAGAGAAGGAACTTTCCAGAGGCAACAAGGTGTCCTGTGGATCAAGCCTGGGCTTTGGAGTTGTCGGAATAGAGAGGCTCTGAGCAGGGTTTTGAACTCACCACTCTGGTTTGTGGTAAGCTGCTCACTTCTATGGTAGTAGAAGATATAACCATCTGCTTAAAGCATGGCATGCTGTTCTTCCCTCCTTCAGAGCATGGTGGAGCATGCAGTGGGGTGATGCATATGGCTCAAGCCACAGCACCTGCCCACAGTCAGCACTCAGCTGATGAAGTGACTACGTTCTTATGAGCTTCTCATTCTTATTCCCCCAGACAGACAAGCCTCACCTTGGCGCTTTCGGCAGAGCTGGTGTAGGCAGAGAGGCTGGCTTGTGATGAGCCCTGGGTAAGAGTGTCTGTGATCCCTGCCACGAGGATCCCACCCCAGGTTAGAATGGATGAAACATCCACCACATTAGGGTTGATCTCGGGAAACAACTGAATGGAGGTGAGTTAGGCTAGTATGATTCTTCAATCTTGTTGTTTCTTCTGTTGGACTCTGAGTTGATGCTGCCCGAGTTCATGGCTCCAGCTCAAGGTCTTGTCCTGTTCTACCTTGTCTTCTGGGTGCCAGATTTGGTTGCTCTTCAACGTCACCTTCCTTCCTTCCCTTTCTTCTTTCCTTCCTTCCTTCATTCGTTCCTTCCTTCCTTTCTTTCTTCCTTCCTTCCTTCCTTCCTTCCTTCCTTCCTTCATAGCCAACAAAGAGAGAAAATGGCCTGAAGGAAGAGCATCTACCCATCCTTACCTGCTCCTCTCTCCTTGGTTGAATAAGGAAGGTTAAGAACTCGTGTTTGGGGACATAAAGGTGGATTAGATGCTATGACATAGTAAGAAAAGTCAGGATAGCAAAGAGAGGAAGAGTGGAAGATCACGAGAAATTACAGAATGCAGAGAAACAGAAGGTAACTCAGCAAGAAGTAAGCAATGGAGGGCAGCAGAAACTGATAAGGGAAAACACGTTATAATCTTGACATAGGCCAGAATTTTCTGAACAGGATTTCAACAGCTCAGCAAATAGTAGTGGTAATTTACACATGGCATTATGTGAAATTAAAAAAAGCTTCTGTACAGCAAAGAAAATGATCACCTGAGTGAAGACACAGCCTAGAGACTGGGGGAAAAATCTTTGCCAGCATTACAATTTGTAGTGTATAGTATGTAAAATGTAGAATCTATAAACAACTTCAAAAATAAAACACCAAGACCACAAATCACCCATTCAGTTAATGGACACATGAATTGAATAGCTCATAGAAGAAGAAATACACATGATTAACAAATATATTTAAGTATTTTAATATCCTTAGCTATCAGGGAAATTCAAATCACTTTGGGGATTCTCTCAGTCACTATGATTGTCATCAGCCAGTGAATGGAGAGTTTGTAAAAGGGAATGGAGTGAATTGGGGTGGAGAAATGGAAGGATGGGGGGGTCTCATAAAGCAAACTAAGCTAATAATGAATTGACATCATAAAACCCTAGCTTTTATACAGTAAGCTACTGAGGAAGCTGAGGGCACCACCTGGTACGAGAGGCTACCAACAGAATGGGAGGAAGCCTAACCCCAAGAATAATTGCTCAGGCCTGTATCTCCCTATCCCAGTTATTGGTTCCTTCCCACACTGAGCTCTTGACCAAAGATACCCACAAGGTCCCCAAAATGTGACAGACTTCTGTCAAAGCTCTTGAATATCTGCTACAGGCCTAAGGTAAGACTCTATTGCTGAAGAAATCACAGAGTGTCATCAAACAACACCAAGAGATCCTGCTAGATCCAGAATGGTAATCAGCTCCCAGATGGTAGCATGTGTAGCACTAGAAGGTGTTGCATGAGCTTCCAGGGGAAATTGGTCAATGAGATTTGGAGAAAGCAGAGACCACTGATATACAATATAGACAGTTGTCACAAGAATGCTGAACACATGAGCACATAGACAAACATACACATACCAGCAGACAAAGAAAGGAAAGAAGGGAAGGGAGGGAAAGGGGGAAAGGGAAGGGAACACACATATGGAAGAGACCAGCAAGTCAAGAAATGCTCTTCTGTGCAATAGTGGCACTAAACTGAGGAGGGTAATCAACAGCTTACTGATTGGCAAAGACATCTGCTTAGTGATAAGGAACCCTTAACTGGAACTGGGATCCACGGCAAAATCCTATGGGGACCAAGATCTCAGGCTCCTTGGGGAAATTCCCACTACCTGAGAGCTACAGAGAGGCTACACCCATTAGGAGCTATCCAAAATAGCAATGTTGTCTCATTTAACCTATATTGATCTCATTCTCTGATGAAAATTCTGTTTGTATTTTTCAGAAGACATTGAGAGAGCCAGGGAAAGCTCAATTCCATCAATAAATCATTTGATGAAGGCTGACATCCTGGCAGGAGACAAACCACACCTAGACTTCACTCAGGGCCCAAATGAAACCTAAGAGAAGGTGATGAAACAAACAGGAGACCAATCACCACAGCAAGTCTGATAACCCATGAAAGATCAATGGAGACAGACACCAATGATACCTAACACAACCCAGGGCAAATGTCCAGAGATATTTAAGATCTCAACAGCAAAGCAGACTCAAAACTCATCCACTATGACTCAGGGAACTGAGCGGAAGAGGGAGTGGAAAGAATGTGTCGCAGTCAGCAACACGCCGCTGGGATGAATCTCCAAACCAGGCACAGTTTATGGGAGGAAAGGATTTATTTGTAGCTATAGATACAGGGGAAGTTCCAGAATGCAAAAGAGGCTGCTCCCCTTTCACAAGTCCAAGCTGAGACAGAAAGCCATCACCAACACCACACACAGAAAAGCAATTACCAAGAATCTCAAGTCTGCAATAGCAGAGCATTAAACCAATGTAAGACCCTTCTGAGCACAGCATCCTCTGTAACTTCATTTCAGTGAAAGTCACATAGTGTCTCTTCCACCATATGTTGTGGGTTAACCAATCAGTGCAGCCCAGATTCAAGGAGAGGGGACACAGAGCCCACCTTTTGGCCAGAACCTGTCAAAGAGCTTTTTAGATCTGCTTTTAAATTTTCTCATCCAGATTTATCTATTTCTCCTCAGTTTTTATTTAAGATTCATTAAATTTGGATTTTAAATAACATGTTTTAAACAAATGTGTGGAAGTATGACTTATGGGTTTAGTTGATGAAATGCTTCACATTGAACCTGGAGGTTGCTTTATCTAAGTTCTCCACCTGCTACTGAGCCCTCGCTCTATGGCTGCTTCTGGGTTCAGACCTTTTCTGTGCAGGACAGAGGGAGGAGTTGAACTCACTAAAGTCCTCAAAGAGGAAGAAGAATCTCACCCCTCTTTTTGTGTGTGTGTGTGTGATTTTGTCCGTTCCCCCCCAGGCTACTGAGGACTGAACCCAGGGCCAGTTCTTGCTAGGCAAGCGCTAAATCCCCAATCCCTCTTTTTTGTTTTTCTTTTTTAAATAAATATTTCTTACTCAGGAGGCAGAGGTGGGAGGATTGCTGTGAGTTCAAGGCCAGTCTGAGACTACATAGTAAATTCCAGTCAGCCTGGGCTAGAGTGTGTAGAGTCCCCTACACACAGAGAGAAACAGAAAGAGAGAGAGAGAGAGAGAGAGAGAGAAAGAGAGAGAGAGAAGAATTTCTTTTTTAAAAATATTTTATTTATTCATTTTCAAGCAGAGAGAGAGAGAGAGAGAGAGAGAGAGAGAGAGAGAGAGAGAGGGAGAGAGAATATGCACCAGGGCCACCACCCTGTGGGTCTGGCCCATGTGGGCCCTGGGGAACCGAACCTGGGGCTCCAGGCACTGGAGGTAAGTGCCTCAACTGCTGAGCCATCTCTCCAGCCCAAGAATTTCTTGATCAGGGCTCAAGAATGGAAAATAAATATGTACCGTCTTACCATTTTGTACACTTGTTACTCTGAACATCTTTGCAACCGCAGAAAGGGTCGGTCCTTCCAGACAATCCTCATTATCACGGGGCCTTCATTAAACTTTCTAAATTATTTTCCTTTTCTTTACACAGGCCACTGAATTTCTAACTTCTTGCAAATTAGATATTAACTAGCTTATTTACGTCTCTTTAAGTTGACATGACATTAAATTCATAGAGACAATTAGATATTAACTATCATGTTTATATCTCTTTAAGCTTACATGGTACTTTCAATTATATGATTCATTTGTGACAAGAAACCCTTTTGTATTTGTCCCTATTGGTAGTTGAAAGAAACAGAAGTCTTAAAAATGTCAGTGCCCTTTCCAAGATCCCACAGCTTGAAAGCAGAGGGAAACGGAAATTGAAAATAGGTCTTCCCACACCAAATACATATTATGTATTTGCCCAGCGTCATTCTGGCTTCTGCTAAATTTCAGTGTAAATTTTCATTACCCATGTTAATAGCAAGGCTCAGTGTTGGCGACTCTAAATCAATGGTTATATGCCTAAATATATTAAGGCTTCATTTGAATAGCTTTTCTTTGCTTCTTTTTTCTTTTGCACACGTCATAGATGGATATCCTAAGCACTTAAAAACCACAGGCTTCCCTTTACCTTGGATCCTATAGAGCTCACATATAGCCATCTGCATATGTTCATCATACCCACACAAATGGTAGCATACCCTGCTTTCTGCGTTTATGTAACAGTATAACCTGTAACTCACTCAATGCACCAAGAACCTGTTCACTCCTATTAATGACCACAGAATATTGCATCTACGCATGCATCATTAATTTCACTAGTTTCCAACTGAAAGGTATTTAATTTATACCTAATTTTTTCATATTTCCAAATAAATACTGCATTCAATTTTCCTTTACATTTTTGAATACATCTGAGATTATTTTTATAAATTAAGTTAGAATATATTAGGATCAAATATGTAATTGTGGGCATTTTCACAGATATTTACTTTTCAAGTAGAATTTATGGATTAAAATGTGTGCATTAATTTTAAAAATACTTATGTATGAGAAAGAGGGAGTGAGAGGAGAGAGAGAGGGGAAGAGAGAAGAGAGAGAATATGTACACTTTAGGGCCTTCAGATGCATGTGCCACTTTGTGTGTCTGGCTTTACATGGGAAATTGAACCCTGGGCTGGCAGGCTTTTGCAAAATTTATCTGTAAAAAGGATGTTTTAAGAGGTGAGATTACAGTTTCATAAACATTGAATGGGAGAACTTATTTCCTTCCATCATACAATATATAATCAAGTTTTTGTTTTTCCACTTAACTAATTGTTCAGTCAAGCCTTATAACGTTATTTGAATTCCACTCACTGAGT
Organism: Zapus hudsonius; assembly: GCA_004024765.1. Lineage (NCBI taxonomy): Eukaryota > Metazoa > Chordata > Mammalia > Rodentia > Dipodidae > Zapus > Zapus hudsonius. Next base: position 14,661 of record PVHP010027508.1, on the reverse strand, counting down.
AAAGTTGACTACCTTCTAAATGTTGGAAAGCCATCTGTATTTCAATTCCCATGAATCACTGTTTTTGTCCAGTTTCCCCATTGAATTTTTTCTTCTTTCTTATTGATTTTTTTGGTCTAAAGGTCTAAATTGCAAATATTTCACCCTGTTTGATATTTGTAATTCAGAAAAAAGTGAATTCAGGCAGGGTATCGAGAGTGAAGACATCCTCAGGCATACAATGGGGACAGAGAAAGACTGTAGGGATCACTTTTCTCCACTCTAGTATTTCTTTTCATGCAGAAAATTAAAATTGTTATGAAGTCAACTCAATTATTTTTTCTAAACTTATAACCTTGAAACAGTTTCAAGACTATCTTGCCCTGAGATTGTAAGAGTGTCTCCAATGTTTTCTTTTAGTAATTTTAGTGGTTACATTTTGCATGCGGAAGTCATTTATCTATCTATAATTTATTTTCATGAATGGCAAGAAGCAGAAAATATTTCTCCCTAGATAGTTACTTAATTGTTCTGACATTACTGTGGATTACTAAACAGCTCAAGTTGACAACAAAATTTAACCATCATACCACATAAAGCCAGATGCACAAAGTGTCACATGCATCTGGAGTTCATTTGAGTGGCAAGTGGCCCTGGTACACCTATTCTCTCTCTCTCCTTGAAAATATAAATAGATAAAATAAAAAACTCATTTTTTTATCTTTACAAATAAAACAGTTTTGAAAATAAATTTTTGTTTTGGGATAAAATTAACATAATTGCAAATATAAGTTTAGCATTAAATGAATTGATCGATTCATTTTTGGTGAAAAAAAGCATTGAGGACAATTTCCTGACTATATGTAGTTACTTTATATTCTTGCAACGTGGGCAAAAATTGAGGGCTTCACTAGTTTTCCAGGCGGCCCCTTAATCAGGTGGCATTTAAATAATTCTTGCTTTGCTGTGCCCAGCTGCTGTTATCCTCGCTAATTTGTCTACGTTTTAACTGTGAAGGTTCTATCTCTGTAGGACTCCTCATTTGTTAGCAGCTTTGCTCATAATCCCAGCCGTTCTCACCCAGAACTTTTGTCGACAATGAATTTACTAATCTTTTGCAAGACTGGTGGTTTCACTTTGTGGTCATCCTTCACTTGGCACTGATTCTTTCAAGATAAAGTTTGTGACATCTGGAGCTATGAATCATGAGCCTTGAAACTTATGTGGAAGAGGTCGCTTTGAAGATAAGACTACAGAAAGGACCTTGAACCCCTAAGCATCCTTCCTGCATCATCTGGGTGTGTCTGAGGTGATGAGGTCCTAATAAGAGGGAGGCAGGAGATCATCGTGGATAGATGTGAAGGATGGACTAATCAGGAGACTGGAGTGATGTAGCCACCAGCTACGGGAAGTCCCTGCCTCTGGAAGTTAGAAGCGACAGAAACAGATTCTCTTCTGAGCTTCCAGAAAGAGCAAGATCAACCAGCACCCAGATAGCTATTGGTTCCTTGAAGTTCACCTCTGACTTCTGCCCTCCAGAACTGTAAAGGAATGTTTTGTGTAGCTTTCACTCACTCTATTTCAGTCATTTGTCTCAGCAACAGTATGACATGAATACAGTTATGTACTGACCAGAGTTCTGACAAGAGCAAGGGCTGAGTGCATGTGAGGAGTGTGGCAATTAACTCCATGAATAGATTAGTGATTAGTTTCCTCAGAAAGCCTCTAACTATGGTGCGTATCTCTGTGTGTGTACAAAGAAAAACAAGTATTCAGAGAATAGTGTGTACAGATTTTTTCACCTCTTCTCTCTTGTCAGGAGTTTGGGTTTTTCCCATTTGGTGAACTGGCCAGTGATAAATATTGATAAATATTAAAGAAGCCACGTAAGTTTGATTGCTGGGTGTCAGAGCATGAAGTTACTGAAAAAGAAAGGAGAGATGCCGGCCAGCTAGTGAGATGTATAGCCAATGGACACGGGAATGTTACAGGAGACAGAGAGAGGAGGTGTTCTTCTGCGCAGTCTCTGGACAGTCTTATGTTTGTTGAGTGCTGTTATTTACACCTCTGCTGCTCCTGGTCAGCGCTCTTATGAGAACCATTAATTGTGATCCACAGTTTGGCTTTTTTTATGGTAATTTATTATTAACATATAATTGCTTTATTATTAGTTCTGGTGCTGGGGATTGAGTCCAGAGTTTTGTGCATGCCAAGTATGTGTTCTACCACGGAGCAAGCCTGTTGTAAAAATTATTTGATATTTTGGGTGCCATGGTACACATGTGAAAGTTAGTCCACAACTTCCCGGTTAGTCCTTGCCTGTCTCCTTCTGGATTCTCACTCTGCTAATTGCTGAGCTCTCCGCTAGCTTCTGGATTGTTCTCCTGTCTCTACATCCCACCTCACCTTTCCATGAGGGTCTAGGGTTTGAACTCCAGCTGCTTAAGCAGTGAACACTTAATCCACTGAACCATCTCCTCAGCCCATTTGTTTTTAAAAACAGTTCTATAGTGTGGCTCCCTTTAAGGCATAAGGAGGGACAATTTTATTTAGATTACATGCTTCTTCCCAGAGACTTCTAAAGTCCTTCTGATCTGTGACCACAGCTGGGACAATGATGGTACCCCTGGTCTTTAGCCTTCTTGTTGACTGTCTTAGGAGGTGGCTTTGTGACATTTTGTGCTGTTGGCTAAGGTCACCAGCCTCGCCGTCATGCTCCTTTTCTCATTTTCTCTGTTTTCTGAGCTTAGAGCAGTTAAACATCTGTCATTTTGGAGATTCTTTGGATGCTGTCTCCTTGGCCTTCTCATCACTGACTGGGATGGCTGTCCTTTTGCCCGGCAGCCCCTGTCTGGTCTGATAAGCAGCACTGTGTGGGAATTTGAGAGCCAAGTCAATGAACTGTGCATATCTGCACATAAAAACCACATTCTCATACTACTTCATAAGCCATCGACCCGGGGCTGGTGCTGATTAATGCAGCCATGATTACAACCAGATTCCCAGCATGCGGCCCAAAGGAAATGTGGACTCGACAGCCAATTTCTACACCCTTGGTGACTGTCATCTCCAAGCACTGACTGGTGGCTTCTGGGCACTTTCAATTAAAGTCTCCTTTTCTGTGTCCTCTGTCCTAGCCCCAGAGATTAAAGATGCCTTTCAACTTTGAAATATCCTCTGCATGTTACTGGGCTCGTGGGTGCTGCTCAATATTATCCTGAAATGGGCTGTTAGAATTGAGTATCTTTGTTGTTTTTTTTTTTTCTTTTTAAATTGAGGTTTGGCTGAATGATTAACAGTTGGTCAGAGGGGTCATTTAGGGGGCACAACTTGCTGGAATTCTACATGGGTTCGCATTTCCCATCCACAGCAATGACTCCCTCATGGGTAACAGACCCTCTGTTCAAATGTTCCTGATGTGAACTGATAAGGTTGGGGACATCATAATGGGATTTTTCTTTAGGCAGCAGAGCGTCTGTGTGGACAATCTTGTTCTGCCAGTGTTCCATGAAACATGGCAGGAAACATGGCATTGAAATACCAGGGCCTCCAGTGGGCCCCTTCAATAGGGGGCTCGTAGGCCAGCTGCTGGACGCCTCTTTCTGGCTCTGAGCAGATAATTAAGTCCTCAGTCATCACTGCTGAGAACTAATTGCTCTGGAAGTGCAAAATAAGGTAATACTTAGTATGAATGATAAACAGGGATTGTTGTCAGCTAATTTTTAACAAAGGTGAAACTAATGACAAGGCTGAGTTAATAACAGCACCCCCACACCCCACCATGGATTGGAGGTGAGCAGAAGGAATCCACCACACACGGTCATTTACTAAGCAAAGATGAAAATCCTTAGATAAATATCTATGTTTTGCCTGGTGGCTGATCTGCTAGGATTATTTTGACAGAAAGTAAATAGCAAGGCGAGACCTGAGACTTGAGAGAGAGAAAAAAATCTGGATTAACCCATGTGGTATTCAGTGACAAGTGCAATCAATTCTACTCCTATTGTCAGAGGAGGAAGTTATGTAGCCGTGTTGGGTAAGGCTCACAAATTACTCTACGATCAAGAAGTAAATAATATCGAAAACTTACAAATTGAATTTTTATCAAGAAATTCATCAATGGTTACTCCAAGCTTTATGGAATCTTCTAGAGCGCGTGGAGGAAGGCAATAGATCTCAATGTACAATGATTGATTGATGGGAGGAATTTTAAATTTTAGGGTCAAGAATAGACCTCAGCTTTTTAAAAAAGCATAATGAGAAGGTAACAGACAGCTGTTGTTTGAATTGGAATTCTCTATGTGTTGTCCTTTACCTGTGTCCCCACTCCTTTTACTGGCTTCAAGTACTTTATAAATTGGGATTAACGGCTTTTTTGTATACCTGCATCATGGTTTGATCCAGGTGTCCTCCACAAACAAATGAATGTGTTCTGGGTAATTGACCCTCAGCTGATGGCAATTTGGATTTTACAACCTCGATGGAGCTGTGTTGTCAGGGGCGGGCTTATGGGGTTATAAGCCAGCTTCCCCTTGCCAGTGTTTGACACACCTTCCTGCCGCCGTTTGCAGTGCTGTGGCAGAGGTGATGTCCAGCCCTCTGCTCATGCCGTCGTTTTCCCTGCCAGGATAGAGTCTCCCCTCGAGTCTGTAAGCCAAATAAACCCATTCCTCCACAAGCAGCTTTTGGCTGGGTTTTAGAAAGCTGACCACAGCAACCAGCTTCAAGGTCACAATTTCATGAATTGATTAAATAACTAAATCTCTATCATCGATGCTGTGTACTTAACATTCACATAGTCTTTATTTTCTGCATTCATAAGATGCCAGCACTGATATTAATAAAATTGTATTTCCTGTACAAGGCTTGTAGTTTAACTAGAAAACATAAGTGGCAAAGCTTAATTTAATCTTTTTCAAAGATGAACAGGTACAGATGGTTTTTCTGCTCACTCGCTGACCCGTGTAAGACATAAGAGCAGGTGACCAGAGCACTTGAACATTGAGAATTGGTTATGTGAAGGTAGTTTTTAAAAAATATTTATTCATTTTCAAGCAGAGAGAGAGAGAGAGAGAGAGAGAGAGAGAGAGAGAGAGAGAGAGAGAGAGAGAGAGAGAGAGAGAGCGCACCAGGGCCACCACCTTGTGGGTCTGGCTTATGTGGGTCCTGGAGAATTGAACCCTGGGCCTTAGGCACTGGAGGCAAGTGCCTTAACCGCTTAGCCATCTCTCCAACCCCTTGAAGGTAGTTTGCATGTAGGTTTTCATTGACTAGAGGGATGTATTATTATTTTCTGGCGAAGGAAATGGAAGCTGAGTTTGAGAAGTGTGGCTCTGTCAGCCAGATTTTTATTCAGTACTGGTGAACAGTGACTAAAGTCCAGCTCTTTTTAGGTCTCTCACACTTTTCAAGAAAGACATCCCTTTCCATCCTGTCACATAATGCCTTTGGCAGAGACTTGTTCCGAGGAACACTGTAGACTTAAGATTTTCTGAAATGCCCCGGTAAGAGTGGAGGGAATATTCCCTTATTATCTTATAAGTCCTTTGTCCACATTCCAGTCTTGGAGGTGGTGATAATTTAGGATAGTCTCACCCAGGGCCAAGGTGTCTTGGCATCCAGTTCTGGAACATCACAGGACCCTGTAGTAGGGTGAGGGGACAGAACCAGTCAGGCCCTGTAGACACTGGCTCTTTTTTAAATTTTGGTGCGTGTGTGTGTGTGTGTGCATGTATGTGCACACACGTGCAGATGTGCACAACCCTTGCTCACGTGTGCAGAGGTCAGAGGAAGAAACTGGTTGGTCTCGAGTGCTCATCTGTCAAAGTCCCTCACTGAACCTGAACCTGGAACTTGCCCTGCTTTTTTGTTTTGTTAGACTAGCTCTCCAGGAAGTTAGAGTGATCCTCCTGTCTCTGCAGATTTCTTCCAGTAATAAGACTACAGGCATGTTCAGCCATGCCCAGCTTTGACATGGGTATGTTTGCTTGGGCAGCAAGCTCTCTTACCTGCTAAGCCATCTCCCCAGTCTGCACTTGCTCATAAACACCTTCTGATGGGAAATAAAGCATTTCTCTTATTTCATTGGCTAAAGCAATTCACCTGACTCCACTTCTTCCCAGGCTTCTGGAGCCAGAGTAGAGTGTTAATAAACGGCCTGACAGCACTTGAATTCAAAAGAAAGCTACTTTGGTCTTTAAATAAATACATACCAGCTTAAGAAAATTTCCATACACAGGCTGGAGAGATGGCTCAGTGGTTAAGGCACTTGTCTGCAAAGTCTAATTACCCAGGTTCGATTTCCCAGTACCCATGTAAAGCCAGATGCCATATGCACATAGTGGTGCATGCATTTGGACTTTTCTCTCTCTCTCATAAATAAAAAAATATATTTTAAATTCCTAGATTTGTTCCTAAGGTTAAGAAACGATGCAACTGTCATGGATATCTTTTTGAATCAGTTACCTACATTAATGAATGAGGGAGTCTTTGTTTTCCCATAAGCAAGCACTATTTATAATTATTTGTTAGCCAACTTTTAAAGAAGAGACAGAAGAGATTGGTCTAAATATAACCAGCACAGGAATGAGAGAAGAAAGGATGGGGCTGGGGAGATGGTTTGGTGGTTAAAGGCGCATGCTTGCAAAGGCAGCCAAGCTGAGTTTCATCTTCCCAAGCCCCCATGGAAAGTCAAATGCCAAAGGACAGCTGTGGCACTGGGAGGTAGAGACAGTAGCTGAAACCCACCAGCCAGCTGGACTGGCACTTGTTTGCAGAGGCAACAGACCCTGTCTCAAAGAAGAGGGAAGAAGAGCACAGACTTCCAGGATGTCCTCTGACCCCCCCTACCACATGTGTGCCCATACACACACATAAATAGGTCCTGGGAGATGGCTCAGTGGTCAAAGGCATTTGTTTTGTTGCAAAGCCTGACAACCTGGGTTCGATTCCCCAGTACCCATGAAAAGCCAGATGCACAAAGTGGTGCATGTGTCTGCAGTTTGTGGAGACAAGAGGCATTGATGTGCTCATTCTCTCTCTCTCTCTCTCCCTCCCTCCCTCTCTCTCCCTAGCTCTCTCAAATAAATAAAATGAAATAATACTTTGAAAATGAATAAATAAATCAGTAGATTAAATAAAAGGTGTTCCCACTGATATAACCCACAGGAGAAAGTGAGTAGACTTTTTTATTTATTTTCCAGAGAGAGAGAGAGAGAAGAGAGAGAGAGAACAAACGAGCTAGTGCATGGATGTGTGTTGCAGTCAGCTTTCTAGCTAGTGCATGGGTGTGTGTTGCAGTCAGCTTTCTAGTTGCTGCGCAGAAAGAACCCAAACAAAAGTGGCTTGTGGAGGAATGGGTTTATTTGGCTTACGGACTCGAGGGGAGACTCCATTCTGGCAGGGAAAACCATGGCATGAGCAGAGGGCTGGACATCACCTCTGCCACAGCACTGCAAACAGTGGCTGGAAGGTGTGCCAAACTCTGGCAAGGGGAAGCTGGCTTATAACCCCATAAGCCCACCCCCAACAACACAGCTTCATTGAGGTTGTAAAACCCAAACTGCCATCAGCTGAGGATCGATCTATCAGAACACATTCAATTGTTTGTGGGGGACACCTGGATCAAACCATGACAGTGTGCTAAGACTTTGCTGCAAGTGAACTCCAGACACTTGTGTCACTTTGTGCTTTGGTTTGAAGTGGGTACTGAGGAATCAAGCCTAGGCCAACAGGCCTTACAAGCAAGCACCTTTAACCACTGAGCCAGCTCCCCAGCCCAGATTTTGAATTGAAATGGGAGTGATCACTTGCAGTGTCTATTGTAAAATCTGAAGGGATAAATTAATCTCAGGTGTCAGTTTGACAAAGTCTATGAGGCAAATGAGAGGAAGACTGTTTAGAGAAATTTCCTCACCAGAGAGGACAGTGGTTGGGGCTTGAAGACAAGAAAAAAATAATAGCTGTCCTAAAATAAAAACTGTGTGCAGTGATTGCAATTAATAGCCTGTCACATGAAAACAGAATGAAATCATGTGGAACTTCATCTTGGAGTTTTGGGCAGAGTAGGATTTTCACGTTGGCATTCATTGTTATGTGTGCTTCTTTCAACCTGAGCATATCGGTTCCTCCCAGGTGGTAGGCACCTGCAGGGTCTCTTGCTCTCCATCTCTCAGCGCCTGTCTCTCTGAAAGATGCAGTCACACAACCCAAGTTACATTTTCCCCCATTCCTAGGCCCAACTGGTTCTGCAATTTCCCTGTAATTGTTTCAGAAAGACAGCCTTAGATTTGGAGTTTCTCCTAAATTTTAAGCTTTTTTTCTCACTTTGGTTCCAGTCTCCTTTGTGTGTGTGTGTGTGTGTGTGTGTGTGTGTGTGTGTGTGTGTGTGTGTGTGTTTTCCTGCCAGCCAGCCTTACTTTAGCACCTGGGTTGGGGTGGAGTGTTCTGTGCCATTAATTACCCAGGGGGCATTGGTGGTGCTCAGAAAGGACCCTTCCCCAGGAACCCCCTCCATCCCACAATAGTGATAAGATTAAGAGAATGCTTGGGCCTTGGATCCCATGGTCTGAATGTGGAGGGGGCCTCTGGATTAGTATACCTCTCTTTCTGGGAAGAGCTGAGGCGTGTGCACCTAGATCTGCCCTCCACCCCTTCATGGCAAAGCAGAGAAGTTGGATAAGCCCCAGGCAAGAGCTATTGGAATGGTTTTTACTTCCATCTCAAAACATGGAGGTCATGTCACAGAAGATGCTGCTTTTTTTTTAGATGAAAGTCCTGAGCATGTTTTATAATATACTTGTTAGCATTCTGGTCATAAGGCGAGACCACATAGAAACAATAAAAGCTCACTGCACCCCTCACCCAGTCCACTGTTACCCACACATACAGCAGCCTACATACCCGCTGCTCTTGTAATGTGGTCTACCGCCCTCTGCTGGTGAAGCTGCCATGCATTTTTTTTTAAATTATCCATAAAGAGTTACATTATTTAGTGGACAATGAGTTGTAATCCCCAATTCCTCATTACCCCCCTCCCCATCCCCAGTCAGCTGGATATCCTCCTCCATGGGTCGTCTGGATCAGTCCTTGTGACAGGGGACCATGGATAGCCTAGTATTTTGCTGGCTTTCTTCTGGTCTTTTTCTGCCCCAGTCCTGTATAGGGCACTCTTACATGAAGGTAAGAAAATAATTTTGGTTGTCTTTTTAGCAAGGAAAATGTCACACTAAAAGAAAGCAGGGCGTGACACTTTACTGACAATACCCGGGTATGTGGGAAGCTCCTGTTCTCTGAGCTGAGATGATATTGGCTTACCCAGTCCCCTGCATGGCCCTGGCCTCACCTTAGCTCTGGCATTCGGCTCATTTCATTAAAAGGAGCCAGGGGAGGCAGCCATGAAGAAGAGATTTTCCCTGGAGATGCAGGGGGTAGTGGGGAATGTGGGTTCTTGGGAGGAAGAGGTGGATCTCTAGGAAATGGATCTCTAGGATCTCAACTCCAAAAGATTAGCAGAGGCTCCAAGGCATGCAGGTGGAAATGAAGAAGAAATGCCTGACCCAAGGCCAAGTGAGCTACTTGACTCTTTCAGGTTTGTTTAGTAATCAAATGGCAGGCTTCTTATATGCTGACTTGAGGTTTTTTTCTTGCTTGGTCTTATCTGGACTAGAAAAATAGCTGTATAGCTCTGTACGGAAAAAGAAGTTTGAAGGGGTTGGAGGGATGGATGACTTGGTGGTTAAAAGTGTTTGTTTGCAAAGCCTGACAGCTTGGGTTCAATTCCCCAGTACCCACATAAAGCCATATACAAAATGACTCATGTGGCTGGAGTTCATTTACAATGGCTAAGGCCCTGGTGTGCCTCATTCTCTCTCTGTCTCTCTCTTTCTTTCTGTTTATCTCTTTCATAAGTAAATCAATAAACATATTTTTAAAAGTTGTAACTTCGTGGCTCGTTCTAGGCATTGTTAAAAGTCTCACTCTGGTACGTGATGGGGAAAGTTCTAGAAATCATACCACCAGTCACAGTTCAGAATCCAGAGGACTCTCCATCACAGCAGTCCCAATTCTATCATCTCTTCACTGCCATGGTGGGCTCTCCAACCTGGACTTTAACAAGCCCTCCAGGTAACTGTGATGCCCAGGGAAGTGAGTCTGAATGGATGATACCAGCTCATCCTCACCAAGGAAGAACAGACGCAAAAAAGAAGCAAGCAGAATTGAAGTTTGACCACTAGAGAAACTGAGGTAATGATAATACCACACAGCTTAAAGGTGAGTTACCAGGATCCCAAAAGGGTGAGGTGAGGAGTCTGAAAGAAATCATGACAAGGAGAATTGATCGGCTCCCTCCACGACTCTCGGAGCCTTGTCATGAGGCTGCCCTGAGTTCTGACACTGTGACCTTCTTTGATATAGAAGTAGCAAAATTGAATTTTCCTGAAAGGTCAAAACCAAAATTGTTCCATTGAAATAATTTTCTTGAGGGGAATAAGGAATGGTTATCTGAAAGATTTTATTGAAAAAGTATTTATTAAGTTGGGGGAATAATAAATCCTAAAGCATGAGAGAGCTTCCTCTTTAATCTTTTATTAACATTGTGATTGATAAGCCTTCAATTAAAATAAGCTACAAGAGAGCCATAAGTGTCATTTACTATGTAGTTCCTCTTGCTTTCTTGGAAAATCAGTATTCTTTTAACATAGTGTTAGATAATAAAATGCTTCTGTGGGGGGGGAATTTAGTCCTTATGGTTGGAATTCCTGAAATGGCAAAAAGAACTCACTGATTGTCATTTTGTGTGAAGGAGATGAAGAAAAACCTGTTATAAATTACTGGGCAGCTGGTATGCATTAATTGTTTGCTTTTTATAAGCGGTTCAACCAAGAAGTATTCCTGAAGTGTCCTTATGCACTGCTCATGCAGTTCTCCCAGCGCCATGCATCCCTGTCCCCAGGGAACTTGTTAAAAATGCTCTCCCCTTGAGGTTCTGATTTAGTAGGGGTTGGATTTTTAACAATGGCAAATGGCTTTGGTGCAGGTGGCCAAAACAATGCCCAGGGCCCACCTGTAATTTAGGTGCTCATTATTCGAGCACATCTGAAAGGGAATGGCCGTCCAGGAGTGAAGATGCTTACTGCAATACCATCTCCTTGACTGAAAGTTCATGGTGACTTCAAATTGAGATCTGTTTTTAAATGAAAAGTCAACCTTAACTCTTAGATTTTTTTTAAATTTACAAGTCAACCTCAACTCTTAAATACTTTTATTTATTTTCAAGCAGAGAGGGGGGGCACACCAGGGCGTGCATCTTTACGTGGGTACTGGGGAATTGAACCTGGGTCCTTAGGCTTTGAAGGAAAGAGCCTTAACTGCTGGACCATCCTCTTTCTTTTTTAAAGAAAGTCTTTTATTTATTTATTCGGGAGAGAGAGAGAAACAGAGAGAGAGAGAGAGAGAGAGAGAGAGAGAGGCAGATGGAGAGAGAGTGGATGTACCAGGGCTTCTACTCAAACGAAACTTCAGATGCATGTACCACCTTGCACATCTGGCTTTATGTGGGTACTGGGGAATTGAAACCAGGGCCGTGAGGCTTTGCAGGCAAGTGTCTCAACTGCTGGGCCACCTCTCAGCTCCCCCCCCTTTTTGAGGCGGGGTCTCACTATAGTCCAGGCTGACTTGGAACTCACTCTGTAGTCCCAGGCTAACCTCAAACTCAGTTGATCCTCTTACCTGAACCTACTGAATGTTGGCACTTAAAGGTGTGCGCGTACCATCACAACCAGCTTTGTTTCTTTATTTTAGTCCCTGGATATCTCATGTTTTTTTTTTTACTGCTGAATAATATTCCACTCCATGTATATTCCATAGAAATACGATGTCCTTCAAGGCCAGGGTCATAGTGTGAGAATTAGAATTTTTCAACTCTGGTAGGCATTTTATAGATGTTCATTGAATGTTCATTTCTCTCCCTTTAAATTTCTGCTTTAATCTGTTATCGTTTAGGAGAACAAGAAGGTTTCATTAAGAACTGTATGCTAAAAAAGTCAATAGACCTAAGCCCTTGGTCCAAATTTGTGAACACGCTTGTTGCTTTTAAGAAGTGCAATGATTTAGTTAGTATATTTGCAAATGTACAGAAAATTTGCATACTCCTGTATTCTATCTAAATAAAACAATTAACATCTCATTATTTTTCTTTTTCACTCCATATTCAAATATTCATGTACATACAAACACACACGAATGGTACCACCTGAAAATTAATAAAATTATAAAGTCCTGCTTCAACATACATCCTCCTAGAATAAGTCTGATGGAAATAGTGTATTATGTTTAGGAAATGAACAATAATTATATAATTACATTTAGTAGGAATTCCATTATTTCTTTCACTCCAGTTACTACCAGGATGTTTGCATGCCTGGTTCTCAGGTGGCAGCCGGCAGGTTGTCGTGTTGTGTGGGATGTTTGGTGGCCTGGGTGAGTCCCGTCAAGTTCCTGGTCATTACAAGGTGATAAGTCTTGGGCTTGGTGGATATTTTGAGGTAAAAAATGTTATATTTGACAGAAACTGATGAACTACCAAACAGGGGCAATGTTTTCAAGTGAGATTCAAATACGGACCAAACTCACACTTATGTTCATGGAGTTAAAAATATTTCCTTTATGTGGAACTCAACAGTGTTATCTGTCTGTGGAGGTTGGTGCCCTTTGATATCATAGAGGACCAAGAAGAGAACCGAAGCCACAGACCTTTTTCTATATGGTAACCTGAACTGCTTTGATCCTGCTAAGGAAGTAAAGTATTTTAGACAATTGAATTAATTTCTCATGTCAAACAGTAATTTTTCTTAAGTATTAGAAAGTTTAAGAACTTTTCATTTCATAATAATTTTGGACTTTCAAAAATTATAGACTTAGGAACCATTTTCACAGGTTTCTCTATAGTCAGCTGTTGATGTGCTTGCATGGAGAAAGAACTATCAAAACCTGGCGTGGTGGTGCACGCCTTTAATCCCAGCCCTCGGGAGGCAGAGGTGGGAGGATCTTCGTGAGTTCAAGGCCACCCTGAGACTACATAGTGAATTCCAGGTCAGTCTGGGCTACAACGAGACCCCACCTTGAAAAAAAGGGGGTTCCTTTCTCCTATAAGGAATATCTCTGGCCAGTTTCAGAGTGGACCATCCACTAACCTTGCACTGCCCACTCTCTGCCTGGGGAGGGTCATTCTCATTTCATCTCTAAAGACACTTCTAATCTCATCTGCAATAGTTCTTCTTAGAAGGACCTATTGAGACACTAAATATGGAGCAAGGTGGGCACAGGAAAGTTTGCCTTTGATTTCAGCTTCAGGTTTTGTTCTGAGAGAACCCCTCTTAGAACTGACCACAGGAGGGAACACACTACCAGCAAAGCTCTGGCATAACAAAATGGCAATAAACCGAGAAGCAAATGTTGGCATCTGTTGCAGTCAGCTTTCTAGTTGCTGCGCAGAAAGAACCCAAAGAAAAGCGAATTGCGGAGGAATGGGTTTATTTGGCTTATGGACTCGAGGGGAGACTCCATCCTGGCAGGGAAAATGATGGCATGAGCAGAGGGTGGACATCACCTCTGCCACAGCACTGCAAACAGCGGCAGGAAGGTGTGCCAAACTCTGGCAAGGGGAAACTGGCTTATAACCCCCATAAGCCCACCCCCAACAACACAGCTCTAATGAGGTTCTAATTCCTGAATTGCCATCAGCTGAGGATCGATCTATCAGAACACATTCATTTGTTTGTGGGGGACACCTGGATCAAACCATGACACCACACTATACCCGCCCACACCAACCACACACACCACACACATATCACACACAAACACCACATCACACACACCACAATACACACACAGCATGAACTATACACACACCACACACACACTACACACCAACCACACACTACACAACCCACACACCTACCACACTACAGACACACACCACACACACAAACCATGCACTACAAACAGACAAACTACACACACCACATACATAGCTTGCTGGCATAGCATTTGCCTAAACATGGGCAAAGTGAGTTCATGGTCAGCCTTGGCAAGAGTGAGACAGGGCTTCCAAAACTCGCCAACCATTTTTGGAACAGTGCTGGCTTCTGACTTAAAGGCCTTTCCTGCTGTACAGTGCAGATGCATGTTGCTGCAGTATGTAGCTGACTTGCTGTTGGCGGGGGCCACTTAATAGTTTTGCTTGTTTCTTGCTCTACTATACAACATTGGTGACAAAGTCTCAAAGAAAAAGGCCCAAATCTTCCAAGAGAAACTCAAATACCTTGGCTTCCAGCTTCCATGTTACCCAGGGTCAATGGTAACTTTGATCAGAGAGGAAACAGGCCTTCTACTCAATCCAATTCTTTTACCCGTTGTGAAATCTGAGTTTCTGGCTACTGCTGGATTTTGCCAGATATGGATCCCCATCAGCATCAGTCATGGCAAGATCCGTCTATGAAGTCACAAAGTGGGAGGGGGTGAATGAGAGCCCCTGACACATCAATAGTCCTTTGAGGACATTAAAGAAGCTCTCACCAATGCACACTGATCCTGAGTGCCAGGGGCTGAAGCCTGCTCCTCTCTTTCTCTCTTTCTCCATCTCTCTCTCTCTCTCTCTCTCTCTCTCTCTCTCTCTCT
>PVHP010027507.1:0-23798 GCA_004024765.1 Zapus hudsonius | reverse complement strand
TAAGACTTTGTCTCAAAACAGAAAAAAATTAAAAATCCAGAAAAGGGTATGATTTTGATAGCTAGTCAAATTTTAGAACCAAAATAAAGAATCCTAAATTAGGATAAAAATCACAAGATATGTATTCAGATATCTCTATTCCAGGAGAACTGAGTTGTAAGGCAACAGAGTGCTCAGAGAATAGAGAATTATAATATATAAAATATTTATTAATGAGCTTAAACATTGAACTGATCTGCACCTGAACCATAACAAATCACCTATTTTCATCCCCAGATATCCATTGTTCTGTTGTATTGAGATTTTACCATTCCAAAACTTGCCATATCTTTACCACTTCTATAGAACATAGAGACAAAAAATATCTGCTACAAGGGCAAAGCCTCAGAATCTACATTCATTTATCTGTGTGTGTGTGTGTGTGTGTGTGTGTGTGTGGCCAGAAATAAGGTATAATAGTAACTTTCCTCATTGTAGTGACCAAAAGCATGACAGAAAGTCTCTTAAGGGAGGAAGGATTTATTTTGGCTTACAGTTCTAGGGATTTGGTTTATTATAATCTATCATCTTGGGGACTCTGGAGGCAGGAATGTGAGGTAGCTGGTCACATTACATACATTGTCAGGAAGCAGAGAAAGTGAGCAGGAAGTGGGGCTGGGTAATCAAACTTCAAGGCCTGTCCCCAGGGGCTCACTTCTTCCAATGAGATTTCATCTTTGAAAAGTTCCACATTACTTGTATCACCCATTGGGGACATTTCATGTTCAAACACCAAAAAGGCCCTGCAAGCTTTCGATCTTTCATACCTAGTTCAGCCCAATTGCCTACACACTTGTGTCTCCTAATCTTAAATCCTAGAGCTGTGGAGGATCCCCCCTTTAGGCCACAGATGGTGGTGTTGCAAAAGGAACACCGAATCCCACAGAATACAGAGTTATCAAGCAAAGATGAGAAAGGGATTGATCATTCCAGGCAAATTTCACCAAATTTCTATTAACACGACTTCCATTTTGGATCCATAGTTGTTGCCAGGGGTTTTAAGTTTCCATTTCCATATAGTTCATGAAACCCAATGGATGACCTCATTGTGGGCACAAAGAGCTGAATAGAAATGGGCATGTTTCCTCCTGGGCAGGAGGAAGTAAGCTATGGATTTATTATAAATTATCCTGGAAGAAGGGGCAGGGATGGGCAAAAGGATACATATGACCAATAAATAGAAGGAAGGAAAAATACAGATAGAAAGGGAATTTGAGGGACAGAAAGAGGGAGCAGGAGGGGGACAGGAACCCACAAAAGTTGCATTTTAAAAAAGCAAAAAATAAAAATTTAATTTAAAAATGTCTACTTTCAGGAGAATGATTCAAGTCTAAATAAAGCTGTAATCCAGCCCCTGCCAAGGTAAATTGCAGCAGTACCTATTTCAGTGGCTCTCAGCCATCATTCACTCCAGGGGGTGGTTTTAAACACATACAAGTGATAGCAGTCTTTTCAGCACTTGGAAACCTCCCTCTGCTTTGGAAAGAGAGGAAGTATTTACCTGACCAGATGAATGCTGCTGATGGCAGGGTACATAAAATCCTCACCCTCCCTTGGAGGAAGCCCTGGGACATCTTCTCAATTCTCTCTTTGCAGCTCTTAGTTTCTCCCTAAATGACTCCAATCATTTGAATAGTTTCTGATGATGAAAATAGTCACCAGGAGATAAGGAGATTGCACACCTCTTAATCAGTAACATAGCATCATCCCTGATTTTCACTATTTTTGCTTTTTATCTGATTTCTTAAAGTTCAGGCATTATTTAAAAATAAGGTTGTTTTTGTTGCTTTTACTTTCTGTACTGATGATGCCTTTTCATTACTCAATTCTCATCCCTGGGATGGCAAAGCCTGCTGAACAAAGTACATAGAGACGCATTTGTCACTTGGCAATCATTTTCAAACCACAAAGCACACAGAAACTTCAAGTAGGGAAAGCACTATGTTTATACAGAAAAAAATGATATATAGATTATATCATCAAGAAATCCAGACCACATTGTCAACCTGAGGCAAGAAAACTGCATGGTATATTGATTTCAACAGCAAAAATGCCAGGGATTTATTTTTTTTCCCTTTAAACACACACACACACACACACACACACACACACACACACACACACACACACACACACACTTTTAATCTCTCTCTCTCAAAGCTTGTTGGGCTCCTCTCTAGAAGCTGCAATGGGGCTATGACATTGACTGTGTAAAGTTTTGGAATTTAGAAGTCTGCTTTATGACTACTCCCTATCCATCCTCTATGATTCAATGTCCCTCCCTTCAAAAAGATCCAGCATACCTTTAACTGAATTAGATAAGTGGTAATGAAATGTATAATACTTCCATGCCATAGCAGCTTCTGTAACATACCGTATGGCTTCTGAAACCCATAGGAAACAAGTTATGAATAAACTTGGAAGAGGTAGGTCTTAAGGACCTAAAATACAACAATTATGTTTGAAAGAAGCCTTAGACAAAATACCAGACAATCTCGGCTGCAAAGGATGAAAGGGAAAAATCAATCTCTGTCAGAATTTTTTTTTAAGTTCACGGATGAGCAGCAAGTAAACAGCTTGGTTTCCACTGAGCTTTCCTCCTTGCCTTTAAATTACCATGTTCTTACTGAGTCCTCCTGTGGTCATTCCTCTGCATGGACACCTCCCCCGTGTCTCTTCTTATAGTAAGCATCAGGCATTTGCATGAAGGTATTTGCAAACAATCTACTATTTCCCAGAAGGCTCTAGCTCTACAAAGAGTCACATTGGATTTTAGTGACTCATAAAAATTTTGTAATA
The DNA here is from genome assembly GCA_004024765.1 of Zapus hudsonius. Classification (NCBI taxonomy): domain Eukaryota; kingdom Metazoa; phylum Chordata; class Mammalia; order Rodentia; family Dipodidae; genus Zapus; species Zapus hudsonius. The sequence goes on along the minus strand of PVHP010027507.1, from coordinate 20,960 downwards.
CAACATTCATTGTGGGCATTAGAAAGGCATTTTAGTGTATTTTTTATGAACACAACTCACCCTAAACACACATACTTTAGATATGGGAAATCAGATATTCAAAGTATGGATTATCTTCATACAGATACCATTTGAGGGAAATTTCCATAGGTCTAAATATATATAATTGAGTATAAAGATACCAGCTGTAGTGGTTGAATTCAGGTGTCCCCCATAAACTTAAAGTATTATGAATGCTTGAACCTCACTTGATGTCGGTTTTGAAATTAGAACGTGGTTGGAGATGTGTTATTGTAGGCAGGCATATGGGGACATAGCTGGCTTCCCCCTTGCCAGTGTTTGACACTTTGCTGCTGTTTGCAATGCTATGGCCAAGGTGATGTCCACCCTATGCTCATGCCATCATTTTCCCTGCCATGATTAAGCCAAAATAAACCCTTTCCTCCACAAGCTGCTTTTTGTTGGGATCTTTGCTACAGCAATACAAAGATTGACTACAAAAGTTTTGGTAACAGGAGTGGGGTTGGTTATTGCTGCTGGAACTCTGATTGTGTGGCCTTGGACTTTTGGAACTAAATTATAGGAGGAATGTGGAAGGATTTGAAACCTTGGCTTGAGAGATTCTTTACAGTGCTATAAGTATAGGCTGATAAATTCTGGTTAGAGGTGAAAGACCTGAGTGTAGTAAAATCTATGGACTGTGAGGTTTGGCTTATGAGGGTGAGAAAGAACTTTGTCGAGACTGGTTTGGAGGCAGTGAGAGGCTTACTACATTCTGCCTGCCTGAGTCCTGAAAACTTGTGCAGGGTTGCTTTGCATAGAAATGAACTGGTGAGAGCCAATGGAGATGGCACAGAAAGAAAATCTTTGGGCTAAAACTGCTTCCTGTTCAGCTGCAATTGTTTGAGAGATGACAACCATTGAGATTGGGCCAGGTGATCTGCACTGGGACAGAAGAAAGAATGCACTCTTTGAAGTAAGGGGCCTGAATGCTGAAGGAGGTGTCCTGCTCTTCAAAGTTGGCTTTTTTCCCCCTGGATAAACAAGATGGTAGCCTACCTGGTATTTTAGAGCATAAGAAATGCAAGAAGTTTTGCTTTTGGAAACGGTAATGGGCAGTGTAAAGCAGGCATGTTGGAACACCTATGTAAAAAACCCAGTGGAGCCAGGAGGATGAACTGTGGGTTTCAGTAGAGACCCAGGGGAATATCAACATGATGGGTAGGCTGCAAAGGAGAGCTGTTGGCACTAGATGGAGTTTTTGAGGACTGTGAGTAGCCTGACTGAAGGGACAGAATTGGAACTCCAGACACTGGTGAGAGTTGCTGGAGTTATGGAGTTTGATATTGTAATATTTGTTTGAAATCTTGTATTGGTTCAATTTGTCTTTGCTATGCCTGGTACCATCTTTTGTAGTATGAATATTCACTGCCATTATGGGTTATTTTGGTTTTATGGCTCAATTGAAGATCTTGGATTCTGGGGATGTTTGAACATCATTGGAATTGATAAAAACTACAGGGACATTTGGAGTTGAGCTGAATGCATTGCACTTTACATAATGTATGGTTATCATTTTATAGGGGCCAGGGGAAGATTGTTTGAATCAGCTGTCCCCCATAAACTTAATGTGTTCTGAATGATTGAACCGCTTCTGATGGCAGTTTTGGAATTAGAACCTTGTTGGGTGTGTGCTTTTGTGGACAGATGTCCATCCTCTGCTGATGCCATCATTTCCCCTTTCATTATGGAGTTTCTCCTCGAGTCTATAAGCAAAAATAAACCCTTTCCTCCACAACCTACTTTTTGTTGGGTTCTTTGTTGTACCAATGAGAAGGTTGACTACAACACTAGCCTACATCTATGGTCAATTGATATTTTGACAATAGTCAAAACCATTAGGTGAATAAAGATTACTTTTGGACAAATAGTTCTAGGAAACTATTCCATAAGCAACAGGAATAGATCTGTAACTTTACTTTTCACTATTTACAAATGTGAATATAAAATTAATCATAAACCTATCTGCAAAAAGATAAAAATACAATACCCTTAAAAGAAAACATAGCTATAAATCTCTGTGATCTTAGGTTTGGCAACATTTTCTTGAATCTGTCACCCAAAGCAAAAGAGAATAAAGCATATATACACAATTTGGACTTAGTAAAAGTTAAGAAATTTTTATCTCAAAGGGCATTATCAAAAGAGTGAAAAGACAAGGAACACAGTGGGAAACTATTTGATAAAAACATATGTACTAAGCATATAGCAGCTCAACAACAAAATGACAGTATATTTTAAAATTGGGCACAGTACAAAGATTTCTCTCACATATGATCCAGACATACTAGTTTGAAGTATATACGCTAAGAAAATGAAGTCAATGTATGGAAGAGTTACTGTTACTCCCCCATGTACTGAAGGTATGCAACAGATACATGAATGAATGTGTAAAGAAAAGATAGTATATACACAAACACAAACACACACACACACACACACACACATATATATATATATATATATATATATATATATATATATATATAATATATATATATATATATATATATATATATATATATGAAAATGTATATTTTCCTATACATTTTCCTAGGAAAATGAAATCCTACCATTTGCAGCAAGATGTATGGAACTAGAGGACATCATGCTAAATAAAATGATCCAAGTACAAGAACAACACATATCACTTGTTCTCTCTTATATGTGAAAAGTAAAACAAGTTAACTTGAATGAAGTGTAACGACTGGTATGGGACAATCAAACAAGACTGGACAATGAGCATCAAATATAAGCGTTAGAAATTAGTTCTGCTCTTTTGAAGCACAGTGGGAAAACTGTAGTTCACAGTAAGTGATTATGTATTTTGTAAATCTAGAAGGCTCCAAGCAAAAAGAAATTTTAAGGAGGGAGAAATACTATGATTATGTGATTAAAGAACTTACTTTGTTTGCATGTGTTGAAATAGCACATTGGACACTATATACAGTGAGGTAATTCATGTTAAAAATTAAAAGCATGGGTCAGATGTCTTGATGGATATCCCTTAAAAGAAGATATATAAATAGTAAATAATAATAAATAAATAATGTTTAATTTCATTAGTCCTTAGAGAAATGTAAATAATATCCCAATAAGACACCAAACCATGTCCATACATATGGCTATACTAAAAATAGAAGCAAAGAAAGAAAGAAAAGAAAAGAAAGAAAGAAAAGGAAACAAGTGTTAAAATTATCAAATCATCGGAATATGCATTGATTATTGGTATGAATATGAAATAGTATATTTAGTTCACAAAGAATTTTAAGGATTATTCAAATAGTTCAACATAAGGTAACATAATATACATAGTAATTTTCTAGGAATATAAACAAAGGATTGTAAATATAGTTCAAATAAAACCTTGCAATCTTCATGCTCATAACAACATAATTAACAATACCAAGATAGTGAGGGGAAAAAAAACTTGAGTACCCACTATCTAATTAAGTGTGAATACAAAACTGTAATCTGTTCATAAAATGGAATATTATTCAGTCAGACAAGGAAATGAAGTACTGACCTATGTATGTTACAACATGGGTGGACCCTGCTAACACTCAGCTAAGTGAAAGAAGCCAATCACTAAAGGCTATGAAATCTATGCTTCTACTGTCATGAAGTGGTCAATACAGGAAGATTCATCCAGACACAAAGCAGATAGGTGGTGCCACAGCAGAGGGACAAAGAGTGGAAAGTGGCTGATTGGTGGATATGATATGGCTATCTTTTGGGGTGAGAATGTCCTATAATTAGACACAACACTGAGAATGACATAAAAGTCACTGAAGGGGTTTCTTTACAATAGTTATAAAGAGTAATATATGTAATGTGAACATGATCTCAGTAGGAAGAAATACACACGAAGTCCGATGTGTCATGTGTCCTCCATTGTGTGTGCTCAGGGATTTTCTAAAGCAGGCACTTTAGAAACTGCCCATACAATAGAAACATTAACTTACTTCATGGTCAGCAAAATGGGTTTAGCACAGACAACTTGAACAACTACTTTTGTAGTTATGTCGAAACTATTTCTAGTTATGTCAAAAGAAAACATTTCATATAACAAAAAAAATGCTTAAGAATTATCTGAGTCTTAAATAGTAAATCTTCCCTGTATGTAGAGGATACAATTGTAATTATATATTTTGTTTAGAATAATACCTAACATCTTAAAAAAAAAGATCCATGGAGAATATATGATGAGCTGAGATATCACATCACAGAAAATTCCTAATTAGAGGGCCACCTGTTACCTTCACATGTCAAAAGGAGGGGGAAAAAAACGTAGCTAAAGTGAAAGAGTGTATCATCCCAAATCCAGGGGATAATCCAGCTTCAAGGCCTGCTACTGAAGGTAAGTGAAGGACATGGCCTCAAATTTTGCAGCCTGGTCTCCATAGTTCTGGCCTTGCTAACGGCATTTCTGGCACTTCAGCTGCCTTCAAGAGTCCTTGGCACTAACTGCCACACTGTCAATTTCTAATGGCTTCCGGCTCTTGTTGGATCTTAAATGATGCCAAGGAGAAATGGAGGGAGATAAATAGTTGGCAGGATGAAGGTTGATTGGCAGTAACCTGTTGTGGCATCTGGCAGCCAATCTTAGTTTAATATTTTTATTTGTATACAGTGAGAGAAAGAGAGGTGTGGGACCCTGCTGAGGGGCATGAAGGATGTAGGGTTTTGCTGAGTCTTGCAGGCTTCTAGGACTGTCTCCTCCTTATAAGGAAGTTGAGGCAAAGTCTGAGGGCCCCTATAAATCTTAGCAATCCTGAAAACTCCAGCCCCCAGGCAGGCCATAGCTGTCCCCTGAGACTAGCAGGCAATTTAAAGCCTAACTTAGTCCAGCTACAATAACATACCTAAGCAATAAGGTTACATTTCCTCTGCTGACATCACAATTCTATACATGCCCATGTATAGTCACATAGCCCCCTCAGTCTATCTATGCAAAATAAGTATCCAAAGAATACTGGCCCCTGCCAATCTCCTTGCTTCCTATGCTTCTACCTCTGACTTTCCTCTATATAAGCAACTGCTATCTATACAATAAAATGAGAATTGCCCACTGCAGCGTTCTCCCGAGAGTCCTCATCTCTCGTTCGGCTCACAGCTATTCCAAGCCACTGCTCACCCAGTTCCCATGGGTGAACAGGGAGTTGATGCGCGCTGCAACTCCCTAACTATCCCACGGACCCAGAGCGAGGAAGGGAGAGAAAAGAAAAAGGGAGAGAGAGAGAATATGGACATGTCAGGGCCTCTTGTTACTACAAAACTTTAGACCCTTGTGCCACTTTGTGCCTCTGTGCAACTGGTTTTATGTGGATACTAAGGAATCCAACCTGGGCTAGCAAGATTTACCAGCAAGTACCTTTAACCACTGACCTATCTCCCCAGTGACAGCCAAAGACTTCAGGGCTTGAACAGAGGGACTGGAATTTTATGGAGCACTGGAGATATTCATTCTTGAAATAATGGAATCCCAGACATTTCTAGAGGCTCTAATCACCTAAGCTGGGGATCATGACTCCGTGATTTCTTATTTGAGATTCAGCTACTGTGTGCTGTTTGGAAGCCCAGCATTGCTATTTGAATGACACTCAAGAACCTTGGTCTTAGGGCCCAAAAGAGATACCCGATTGCACACAAGAGGAAAGTACTTGGGTGAGCCAACAACATCACATGGCCACTATTTACCCAGAAGTTGTATTAGTCATCTTGAATATGCAAATAACTAATTCTAAGGAGACCCATTGCTCTTATGTGTCCTAACTCAGGATTGGAGGAATCAACAAGTTGCCCCAAATCACTGACAATGGAACCATTTGAAACCCATGCTCTATTCTTTCTCATCTAAAATGCAACATTTGTACCCCCACATACTGGGAAAAGTGAAGAGACAAATTGGCTGACTGGATGCTTGTTCTGTCAGAGCAGTGAATATCATCGGGCTTTGAACACAATGTTCTCTTTGTTCTTTCATTTCTGTCCTAAGGGGTAATTTCTACGTCCACAAAGCATTCAAGTAAGCCCTCTGAAACCCTAATTCCTTGGGCTCAATCCATCCTTTCCCATCAAACTATTGCAAGAGCCAAAGGTGCAAATGGTACTGTTGACCTCTTATGCAACATTGTCCAGAATGACCATGACCAAAGGAATTCAGGGAGCACTGGAGAAGAATATTTAAGAATAATCAAGGATTCAGTCATGGAGTTAAGAGTTTTGCAGTCACTCTGGTTCACACAACTGCATAATCATGTGACACCAGGATGATTTTCTTTGGTTTTAGAGCTAGTGACTCAAGGACCAGGTGTGGTGATACATTCTGTGGTAATCCCAGAACCCGGGAAGCTGAGAAAGTAAGATCATGGGCTCAAGGTCAGCCTGAGCTACAGAGTGAGTTTAAAGCCAGCCTTGCTCACAAGATAAGATCTTGCCTCATTATAATGTGGTGGTTGGGTGAAGAGATGGCTCAGTGGATAAAGTGTTTTCCACCCAAGCTTGAGGACCAGAGTTTGGACTTCCAACACCTATATAAATGTCAGGTGGATATGGTGATCCAATTGTAATTCCTGAATTTCAAAAGCAGAGACAGGGGAATCTCCTGGAATAAAATAGCTAGCTAGACTAGGTGAATCTGAGAGCTATGTTTCAAGTGAGAGTCCTCAGTGAATTAATCAGAGTCTTTTAGGAAGATACCTGATGTCAACCTCTGGCCATCACATTAAGGCATATGTATACATGCACCCTTCCTGGACTTCTTGGACTTCCTCACACATTGCCCATTTCCCAGTATTAGTCATGATAAATGGCTGGTCTGAGGCTGTGAGGCTTTGGAGAAGCAGCAGAGTGGCCTGGCCTATAGACTATGAACATCAGACAGCACTGAGTTCAAATTTTAGCAGCTGTCTCACTGCATACACTCAGGCCATTTGTTCAGGTGCTCTGAGTTTCCTCATCTGTGAAGGGCACCAGCTGAATTCTTCCACTGAAGAATGGTTTGAGATCAAATTTGGATGTCATATTTGTAGTGCTTAGGTCAGTGGCAAGCACATAGTGGGACCCAGTAAGTGATGTTTCAGATGTGACTTTCAGATGGCTGCATCTCACAACATAGACTCCATTGTGGCTGACTTCTTGAGTTACACTCTGTCACTATTCTTGAGCTGGCCAAGGATGGCCCGTCACTCATACATCCTAAGAATGAATGGCCACGGGATGCTGCAAAAATTCAAGAAAATAATTGAGTCATTTCAGAAAAGGAAAATAGCCTCCTCTCTTCTTGCTTTTGTTTGTCTTTCTTATGCCACAACCTGGTATCTTGCAGGCATCTCAACTTGCCTGCTCTGATAAATTTAAAAAAGAAGAAAAAAGAAGAAATCTACTAGGCAATAGCTAATTGCCAATAGAGGGTTCCTTACTGATTTCTCCATTTGGCTAAGAGATCTCTGATCATGTGAGCTATCCTTCCAACTGATCACAGTTGAGATAGATCAGGACAGAGGAGCACCCATTTAAACACTTCTATGCTAGAACACCCCACCCTCTGCTGGGGATCAAATCAAGAGAGATTCATCTCTCCGGGCAAAGACTCTCAAGTTAGAGAGGGAAGACTGGAGAGAGACAGGACTTGGGATCAACCTGCATTGGAAGGACATAGTGAAGTAGTGAATGTGGTGGGTGCAAGTTAAGTTCAGATTCTTATTTCTGTTTTATCTCCTCTCCTCCTCCTCCTCTTTCTGCCTCATTTTCCTCCTCTGTTCTTCCCTGCTCTTGTGATATAATTGTCCAATGATACTGCTAATACATGTCAGGATTTTAGTTTAAGCAGAAAGACCCTCATAAATGGCAACTGGATATAGCATATCTTGAAGGTTTACTATGTCAAGCTTAGGTTTCTGCACAGCCATAAGCAGCATAGCCAGAAGGAATATTCAACAGTTCATTGGGACCATTGTGATCAAAGTGTCTACGCTGTTACTGCTGCTCCTTGTTACCCATTAGAGTACAGACATGCTAAGAATGTAAAGTATAATTTCTTTAAACCAAATAAGATCATCCTCTGCAATATTAATTCTATATTCAAAGTTGTAGAAGCCAAAATCCTGATGGAACCCTATCTGCACAGCCATCTCTGCCATTCAGACTGGAGCTTCCTGAACTCTAGGGAACCTGAAATGCTGGCTATACCCATGTTGGGCTAGAGTTGAGTGACTCAATCTAGAATGTTATAAATGATATGAGTCTACTAAACCGGTATCTTTTTTCATGCTGAGAGAATCATGTCAATTATTAAAATTTTAATTCAAAAACTTTCTGTCTTCTATTGCCACTGAGATTGCTTACCACCCATTTGACAGGCCATTATTCTGATACAGTGATAATCTAGAACTCTGTACACACATTCGTAGATATCAATGTATATATATATATATATATATATATATATATATATATATATATATATATATATATATATATATGTGTGTGTGTGTGTGTGTGTGTGTGTGTGCATGTGTGTGTGTTTATATGTATGTATGTGTACATTATAAAACAAGAAAGGAGATGATGCAAGAAGAGATCTTAAGGGAGATGAGAACTGGAGACTGTATGAAATGTATGTATCATGTAGGCTGGGACTAACTGAGGGAACACAAGGAACCATCTGGGGAGGGGGAGGAGGAACAGGGGAACTAATGAGAATAGAGTGGAGAGGATGAGCAGGGCTTTCAGGATCCATTAAGAAGTATGCTTCCAAGGATTCAAAGACCTCTCACTATTCCCTCTGGAAAACTTTCTACAACTGCTTCAAAGCGCCAAGCTTGGGAAAAATCACTTTAATTTATGGGCTTTGGAATGTCACACTAGATCAATCTATAGCAAATGTAGAGTGCTGAGATAATTAGATAAAATAAGATGGATGTTTGTTAAAAGTGTTAAAATAAAACTACACTATGGCCCAGAAATCCTCTTCTGGGCACATACCTAAATGAAATTAAATGATACCTTGGTAAAGATATATGAAAATATGCTTTTAAAATATTTTTGAATGTTCCTTCATTCAAATTGTTTTTCAGAGAAGCTCATCTTTGGAAAAAATGGTATCTAATGTGATTGAATTCCATAGATTCTACAATCTAGAGGAGTTCTGTAGACATCAGGAAGTTGAGGAAATTTAATAAGTATTTTACAATTTACTTCTATTTTTTGTTGACTTTAGACACAAAAAATGAAGCTCTACCATCATCTTCATGAGTCTGCAAGCCATTTTCAAATTCTTTGCTAAAAGTGGTAGTGAATTGCATATAAAACTAATCATTACCTTGTAATGAAATGGTTCTGCAAATTACTGCTTAATAACACTTGAAGTCATCAAAAAAGTTCAAAGATTAATTACCATGTAACTGACAGTGTTTAGATCAGAAAATTAAGGTTCCAGTGAAGAACAGAAAATATCCATATAATTACCTAGGTATAAAATTGAGCTTAATACATTCTGGAATCTGGGCTCCTCATAAAAATGCTGAATACTTTTGAAAGCACCAATGGTTTTTCTGTATTCTCATTTCTCTTCTTAGACTAGCCAATATCATGCTTGTTCACCAACCTGAATCTGATAGCCACTTCCCCTTTAGTAAACACCTGCACTGCAATGGCCTGGTCAGAAAGATATCATTTGATAGGCTATTATTGGTTTTATCATGGTTGTTGGCAAAAACTGGTATGTTATTTACATATATTATTTTTGGAAACTTTTCAGTTCATAGCTGAGAAAAACATATGTTAAACATATAAAAATGTTACAAAACATGCAAAAATTCTTTTAAATTTATTTCTGTACCCAATGAACAGGAGTTCTGAATTTTTTCACCTCTATATTATATACAGATGACAAGACGGGTTTACATTTTCCCTGAAGTGATTATTTGGGTGGAGGGAGATGTGAAATCTGATCACTGGCCTTACTCCTTCTATAAGTATTCAGTGGTCAGTACTTTTTCTATTGTATTTATGAGTACACCTTTCTTAAACTACATAATCGGTTCACAAGTGTGGCTTGCAATGCTGCTCTCTTATGTCCTGGAGGGATTTTTAGAAAGTGAGATGTAACTTAAGAATTGAATTTGGCAAGCTGTGCAGGTTCAAGCAGCAGCCATATGCCAGCGACCACCCACCACCTGGCAAGCTCATTTCAGAGCAGTGCTGGCATGCTATCTGCCTCATATGAAAATATTTGCTCCAAAGATTCCTACATGATTGGGGAAAAACCACAACCACAACAACAAGGTCACTTTAAAGGAAGGAGTGGAGGGTGAGGTCATACCTTGAAAAAGAGTGCTGAGCTATTTGATGGAAGACAGTGACGTCTTACCAGAAGGAGAATTGCTAACTTGGCATTTTAAATGTCAAATAAGGATCGGGGAACTTTTATTTGAAGGCAAATTTCATCAACAAAGTTCCATTTTGGAGGAGATAGGTATCTCTTCTTAGGATATTCTTGCCATCAAAAAAAGAAAAATCTAGAACTTCAGGACTCAGTGTTTCTTTAGGGATCAGTCTCAAAATAGTCCTCCCCCTCACCATCTCACAGCTTCCTGTACAAACTACCAACATCATCTCTTCAGGCCTTCTAAGTGTTTTTCTTCAATGTGATTTGTGACCTAAATTCTTTCTTGAAAAAAAATATCAGAGAGTAGCATAGAGTGGAAATAGTTTTCCTTAAATTCAGACCATGATAATTTCCCCTTGATTACATACAAAACTCTATAACAGCCAATGTGAATTCACACACTCCACATTCTTCTTAACCTGCTACATGCCGTTTTATGAAGAGCCATTTCTGCCTTAGTTCACCTGCCTATGTGTCTTGATCTCCACTTGTGTCTAATCAGAACTTAGTTCTTTGCAAGGCATTTACTTCTTTTAATGATACATGACAATACATGCCAAGAACTTCTGGTATACACATATATCTACATATCCATCCATCTTCACATCTGTCTATCTGTTTCTCTACCATACATCAACCATCTATTTTCATGTTTATCACACATTTGTCTACCTATCCATGTTTATTCGTCAATTGTTTATCTACATGTCTATTAATGTCTATATATCTGTAACTATCATCTATTTATATCTATCATCATCTATATCTATATCTATCTATCTATCTATCTATCTATCTATCTATCTACCTACCTACCTACCTATCTATCATTATCTAGCTAATTCATCTATCAGTCCATATCCCTGCCTATTTGTCTGTTGTCTCTCTAGCTATCAATTTTGAGTAGTTGTTGAGCCTTCATCCAGGGTTTCTCCCTACCATAGAAAATCATTAATATCTCCACCAATACATGTCAACAGAATTGAGGGTTTTATGATTAAACCAATTGTAACACTCCAGAATAGAAAGACCTGAATCAACAGACAAGAATGTTGCTACTGTCATGGCATAGGCTATCTGAAGAGAGTCACAGGAAAATCCAGTGGTATGAGAGGCTTGAAGGAACTGAGATTGGAAATCTTGTCAGTTTTTTTTCCTGAGAGATGAAAAACATACATGACCTGCTAACAATTGAGGGAAACTATTAAACTTTAGAAAAATTAAAGTCTCTTTGTTTTGCAGATTAAACAGCTCTCTAGTTGATGAGAATAAATCATGAACCTGATTTTGGTGTGAGTAAGCCATTGGAGTTTGTGATGTTCTCTTTGTGCCTATGGAGGAAGACAAAGTTTTGGGTCTCCTTGAGTGGTTTCAAATACAGAAACAAAGGGTAGCATTATTCATTCTCAGTTTACCTCACTAGCATTTAACTAAAGTTACATGTTGGTTTAAATTTAGAACTGGTATTCTCATTCTGAAAAGGACTCTACCAAATATTTCAAATCTTTTTGTTTTCACTAAACAAATTCGTAGTAGTTTTGCAGGTAACCTGATTCTCCTTTGCTTCCTAGTGAAATTGGCTGGGACTCTAAATATATCTTGTTTGATACACTTCAATGTATAAATATAATCAATCACTTATCTTTACCTCCATTTCTCTTATCACTATGTGGAAACACATTTCAACTTTTCTGAACTCAATATGGCCCTTTGATTTGATGCATTGTTTTAAATCCAGCATATATCTAGCACGGGAGGCAGAGGTAGGAGGTTCAAGGCCACCCTGAGACTACATAGTGGAATTTCAGGTCAGCCTGGGCTAGAGTGAGACCCTACCTCGAAAAAACAACAACAACAAAAAATAGACAGAAGAATTTTGTTTCTTTACTTGAGTTAGAAATTACAGATAAAGGTATCATTGTTCCTGACTTCACATCACAATCTAATGTGAAGGCTAGAAAAATAAACAAGAAATTTCATTAATGTGCTATGGAATACAATTCATAGAGCTCTTGGACATGAAGACAGAGTGAAAGTTAAACATAAACATAGCCAGACAAAGTTGGATTCAAATCATAGCTCATTCATCCATTAATTGTGGCACATTGCAATTGTCCCTTAGCCTTTGGGAGCTCTAATCATTTCATTTGTATAAAGAAGACAATAAAGTGCTTAACATAGGAATATTATAAGATCTTGATGGTATGAGATATAAGAAATTTAACACAGTATTTGAAACACTTTCAGATGCTTATTAGCAGTTAATTCTAATTAGGGACAGTTTATTGGGAAGTGAGGCTTCCTTGGGCTTTGCTTTATGTTGAGCCCTATCCAAATGACAGGAGAAGAGAGTGCTGAAGAATTCAGATTGGTTTATCCCTACAAGCTCATATGGACACTGATATGCATGTCAATAATATCGTTCCTATCTCATTTCAAAACATATTAGAATCAGTCTGGTATCTTGAAGACAATCCAATTGCAACATAACAGTTTATTTCCATGCATAGTTTGAATTTTCTATGATCATAGAGATATTTGGAACCTAAGTGGATGGCACAATACCTTCTTGATAAGAGGCAATTTTATTTTAAAAAGTTTTAAAAATTTTAAAAACATGTCTTGAAGGAAAGAGACTAGAGGGGTATAGTACAATGGTCTGAGAGACATTTACAGTGTTTGGAAATGTGACAGAATCATCACACTTGTTAGCATGGGAAATCTGCTCGTAGTGTCTGGTGAGTGGAGGAACTGGATATTGATAACCATTCTAGAATGTACAGGTCAGTGCCTGTCCACACATCATAAATAATTACCTTCTAGCATATCACCAATCTTCCAGAACTCTGGCACAGGGAGAGAGTATATGGTCTAGTAAACAGCTTCTTGAACTATAGTTTTTGTCTCCTGCATGATGGACATGATGAGTTTCTGATAGAACTCATGCATGTAACCACACTGCAGCCTTGGTTCTGAACACACACACGTGTAATTTGCACACACATGCTATCACCCACACTGATTAACACTGTCTGAAGCACCTCAACAAAGAGTCAAGTCAAGACTCCTGTGTATGATGTATTGCAGATTTTACTATCAATGCAAAATTTTTCTGTATTCACAGGCAAAATTGTTTAGCTAGAGAAAAAAATTAAGTGAAACAAACATTGTTAATATGACGAGATTCTACAGTGTGTGAGTATATCCAGAAAAATTGCCCCCATCAACAACAACAACAACAACACACCAAAAAACTGGCTACTTCTTGTACAATCCATAAACCCCTACCCTATGGTCTGGTCCAGCAATCCCACTGAAGAGGGCCTCAAGTGTGTTGGGGAGAGGGAGGAGGGAAATGGGAGTGCCAACACAAGACTTGCTCATACAATGTATCTAATAAGTAGCAATAAATAAGTTTAAAAATATTTTAATGTTTTCTACCATCTTTCCTCAGTAAGAAAGTATCAACTTAGTACATATTCAGATTGTATTATGTTAGAATATCTCATTTTAAAGGTGCTATTTCAGCTGGTGACTTGAGTTTTGAACAACTGAAAAGAAATCATTGAATGGATTTTTAGCTTCAAAATAGGACATAATATCCAACAATTTCTGAAATTACCTTAAGCATATATCTGTCATTTTGTTATAGTTATATGAAGCAGTATTCATAGTATCGATGAATATAAACTCAAAATATCAATCAACTGAACATTGAAGATGCTCTTTAAATAATGGCACCTATCTGATTAGAGTTCAAACTTGTCTTTGCCTCTAAAACTGATAAAGTATATGTATGCCAACAAATTATTGAAAATAAATTTATTAATGGTTCAATACCAGTAATTGTTCAATATCAGTAATTGTTTGATTTGTGAATCCATTTCATTTATTCCTGGGGCCATGTAAAAATTTCATGGGTGAAAAAGAGTCACAAGTTTAAAAAAATTCAGTAACCCTATACTAGCATTTAAAATAAGTTTGTCTTCTTTGGTGGTTGAGTAAAATGTCTCCCATAGGTGCATGTGTTTTGAATACTTGATCCACAGCTGGTATAAATTTGGAAGACTGTGGGACCTTTGGGAGGTAAAACCTTGCTGGAAGAAGTGTGTGGCTAGAGGCAGTCTTTGAGGGAATGTAGCCCAGCTATAAACCCAGTACTTAGATTATTTCTCTCCTGCTGCTATGGAGATGTGATGCCCCGTTAGCTCACTCAAAATGTTTCCTACCAACTATTATGAGAAGACGTGGTGCTCTGTTGTCTGCTCTGCCATGCTTTCCTACCAAACTAGGGCTTCTCCTCAAAATTGTAAGCTGAAATATCGCTTTCCTCCCTTAACCGGCTTTTGCTTGGGTGCTTTGTCCCAGTAAAGTAACTGCAAAAATATTCCAATATTTTGTGTATAGATTACAGAGAGACATGAATGAAATTCACTCTGAAGAAAGCAATGCCTAGTTTTGGCCAGATGACAAAGGCACTACTGGAAAGCTCAGAAAATTCAGTAATGTGTTTTATAAACGTGAAAGGAAATATTAAGGAAGAAAAAAAAAGTCTGATAACCCATGAAAGGTCAATGGAGAAAGACAACCATGATATCCCACACAACCCAAAGCGGAAGTCCAGAGACACTTAAGATCTCAAAAATAAAGCAGACTTAAAAGTCACCCACCATGACCCAGAGAACCAAGATGAAGAGGGGGTGGAAAGAATGTAGGAGCCATGGTGGGGGAGAATATCCAGAGACATCACCACTCTCAGCAACAACACACAAAGTGGGGAGAAAAACTGGCTACCTCTGGTGCAATTCACAACTCCCTATGCTATGGACAGATACGATATGAGGGACCCCAGTGAGTAGGTGACAGAAAGGAGGGAACAGGAGGCACCATCAAAAGATTTGCTCATACAGTGTATATAAGTATTCATAATAAAGATATTAATTTAATGAAAATAAATAAAAATATTAAGAAGTGCCATAAATTCCCCTAGGAGTGATTTGAATATCAGTCAATCGGAGAAAGTGTGAGAGCTACACACATGGAGCTCATGTTCCGTAACATGTTGTAAATATACTATCTCATGTTACCATATTCCACGTGGGGTAAGTATCATTGTTTATTGATGTGAAATTGTGGTTCCCATAGATACCACGGGTTTGTTGATAACTTAAGCAGAATTCAATATAGAACTCTAGCCATCTGAATTCACCATGTTTCCTCTTTATTTAGTTTTCAGTTTCAAGCCAACAGTACAAGCAGGAACATAACAAAAACTCCAAATCAAAAAATAATGGCAAGTGCAGAAACAACAGTAAAGTCAGCCTCAGGGAAGATCAAAATGTGAGGAAGCAAAGCCAAATGTGAACGCTCTACTTGCACCTTGATTACAATTTAATGTTATCCTAAGCAGAAAGACAAGCGATGCTCACTTCTAGGCTCTGGCCCAAGGTACACCTCAAACAACAGGCATCCGTGCTGTTATCTCTCGCATGGAGATACCTAGATACTGTTCCTGGAGAAGGCATAGCAGGTGTAGAGAGGGCACATGAAGGAAGTGAGGCAGGGAGCAAGGTATCAAACATTTGTAACAGTGCAGAAGGGAAGTCATAGAGGATCTTAGTATTTAAGTATTAAAGGCGCTTTGGAACAATTATTATTTTCCAAGCTCACTCTGCACACAGAAATGAAGTCTTGCCATCTAGAAACCACTGAAGGTGAGCCAGGAGCTCAAGGCTAAGGCAGGAGAAGTTTAGATTTGCCAGCAAGGGCAATAACCATTGACACAGAGCCATCAGGGGAGTGATCTGGGTCTCCTGGGAAGGACTTAGATAGCTCTTGTGCAGAGCTTCTATTGCATATATTAGATAAAATGATTGCTAAGGACCTGAGTGGTCCTTTCTAGTCCCAGGAGATAATTGGTGAGCTGAGCAGAGCTGTCTAGCCCATGGGCCAATGACAAATTATAACAGTCCATTATTTTTCCAAAAGGATGAAAAAAACTTTTTTGTCTTCTTCCTCAAAATGAAATCTGTGTCTGTAAGGAGAATCAAACAAATAGACACTAGAAGCTGAAGTTTTCTATTAACTCACAGGATAGCAACTTACATGAGTAAAAGTGGCATAATAATTTTCTTTATGAATCTTTCTGCTTGCCTCAGAAACTTCTGCAAAAGATCACCTTAGTCCCACCCCCCAATCCAGTATCCCCAGTAAGTGTGAGAAGGGTTCAATGCCTAGGACACTCAGTAACTGACCCTCCCTTTTGCACCTGCCAAAGTGAGCTAGTTAAATGTGCAGAATACCGTGGGACAGAAGTGTCCTCATTAAGAAGAGGGCTGAGAATGTATCCCAGCAAAGTCATGATTATGAATTGCTTGGAATAAGTTTTAGTTGTTATGAAGACATGTAGACCTAATATAAATTCCCTAGGGTTTGTGATACACACTCACTGATTTTCCCACTGTTCTCTGAATGTCTGTCTGTACATATTTTCACTTACATGAAATAGGCCCTTCTAAACAAAATGACATTTTCCTCTAAATGTACAGAAAATTACTTGACAGAATTTCTACCACCAAATATAACATACTGTAGTTGGTATAAGCCATATGCAGACCCTAATGGACATTCATACCACAAATAAGTCCTAATTAGTTCATGACAGGCAGGCTCATAGAAGCAGGAAAATGTCAGAATATTTTTACAAAAGAAGAAAATGATAGTTAGGGCTTTGCAGCTGCCCAAGCAACAGTCAACACAACCTAGGTCTATCTGGTCTCAGGCACACCTTCCTGAGTTCAAGCCAGCACACCCAACCCTTGGCATCACCAAAGGGAAACATGCTGGGGGTAATAGATTGAAGAACGCATGGGTAGGAGGCCTCTACAACATGAAGATATATTCCAGAGCTCTGGGGCAGCTGCCCCTGGCTGCAACACACTCTGAGCATTTGGTTTTCAGGTAATGAGAACCTAGCCATGTTGTGAGCTGAAGGGGTTCGATTGGAAGCTGGACTCATCTCTACCCCACTCCCCGAGACTGATCCTACAAGATTAACCAATAAACCAGAGGCATACACATCTGAATAAGAAGAAAGAATTTAGGGAGAAATTGTATTTTAAGAATGGTCAAGCAGAGCTGAATCTCCTTAAAAATTTATCACGCTTTTACTGCATTATGAGATGTGAGTACTGAGCCTAGGATCTCAGGAGCTGGTCTCAAATTAGCCTTGCTTTCTATAAAATCATGCTCCTTAATGACAGACACTCAGAACTGTTCATCTAAATTCTGGCTCTAACATTTGTTATATATGTGAATTAAAGTAAAGTGGACATTAACAGCATCTCTTCCTGTTTTGGAAGGACTTGAGTTGAGTTAATTTTTATATAAAAACACAACAGTGCTGGTAGATTTAAAAGTAACATACAGAGCTGTGTAGATTGCTCAGTGGTTAAAGGCACTTGCTTGCAAAGTCTGACAGTCTGGGTTCGATTCTTCGGTACTCATGTAAAGCCAGATGCATCAAGTGACACATGCATCTCAAATTTGTTTGCAGTGGGAAGAAGCCCTGGTGTGTACCCATTCTCTCTCTCTTTCTCTCTCTCTTTCTGTCTGTCTCTCTCTCTGCTTGCAAATAAGAGATAAAAATAACAATAAAGGTAACATATAAGTGCTGTGTTACTTATATTTATGATATTACATATAATACATATAAATATTGTATGCTATATATAATTATATAATGAAATGATGTACAAATATAATGAAGAATTATGTCTTCCTGCATATATAATACACATCATATGTTACATGTTATATTATATATTCTTTCTTTCCTTCCTTCCTTCCTTCCTTCCTTCCTTCCTTCCTTCCTTCCTTCCTTCCATGTTCTTTCTTTCTTTCTTTCTTTCTTTCTTTCTTTCTTTCTTTCTTTCTTTCTTTCTTTCTTTCTTTCTTTCTTTCTTTCTTTCTTTCTTTCTTTCTTTCTTCTTTCTTTCATTGTCCATAATTAGATACATTGAATGAGCAGATAATGAGTTGGTATCCCCATTTCCCTAATTTCCCTTCTCCCTGTCCCCAATCAGCTGAATATCCTCCTCCATGGGCACTCTGGATCAGTCCATGGGGTAGGGGGTTATGGATAGCCTAGGAGTCAACCCAGTTCCACCCCCCCCTTTGTATGTTGTTACTGAGTGGGGCCATGTCTCTGGGAGTTCCCCGCTCCATGGCTCTTACAATCTTTCCACCTCCTCTTCCACTCTCTTCCCTGAGTCATGGTGGGTGAGTATTAAGGCTGCTTATTGTTGAGGTCTTAATGGTTTCTGTACTACTGCTTTAGGTTGTGTTGAAGATCGCTGGTGCCTGTCTGGCTTATCCTGTGTTACCGTTCTGGACCTCGCAGGGTCTCTGGATGCTCAATGTTCAAAAGAACAGAGAGTCAAATGCCACATATTCTCTATGAGGTTCCTAACCAGGTTAACTATAAACTCTACACAGACCAGTGGGGAGAAACGAGAGTTTGTGAAAGAGGGGTAAGGGATGGGGAGAGGGGAGAGACTTAAGCAGAAAGCTAAACCAAAAGTGGTGCAAATCCTCATGTGCATACTGTAACCTATTGAACAAGTAGTGGTTGTTGTCTGGCAAGAGGGACCATGAGTAGTAGGGGAGAGAGTCTAAGCCTGTAAAAATTTGATCAGTCTGGCAACTCCTGGTCCCAGTCACAGACTCCTTTCCTCACTGAGTTTTGACCAAAGTGACCCATGAGGTCCCAAAAACAAGATAAGATTCTGTCAAAGCTCTTGAATGCCCACCCCAGGCCTCAGGCAAGAAAGATCCTGTTGCTGAAGAAACCACAGAAAGTCATCTATCAGCATGGAGACATATATTCTTTTTAAGTGACTGCATATGCATGGTAGTTAAATATCCATTATTTACTCTCAAAATTTACAATTGCTTTCTAGAATTTCTGAGGAAATTTTCAAGTAACCTGGATCAAATTAACTATGGGAGTTAAAAAAATAAAAATCCCTAAGTTCCAGTTTCCTGATTTTAAAACTAGGGTGGGATAAGGATTTAAATCAGCTAGAGCAGAACTTTCAGGCCAGTGTGCCAGGTGTGGGCTACAAGAGGACCAAACAGAGAAAACTTTGACCTTGCCCCTGACCACAGTGTTCTTCTACAACCATGTGTCCTGAAAGTACTATTTTCTTTGGATTTCTAACTAAAAAAAAAAAACTAAAACCCTTTAAAAAGAACTGAGAGAAATTCCACATCTGAAACCTTGAGTGATTATCAGGTAAGGTACCTAGTGTGTGCACCAAAGTGATCACTCTGTGGTTGCCAATAACAACAGTACCAGAAGGAAGAGGAGGAGGAAGAGGAGGAGGAGGAGGAAGAAGAGGAGGGGGAAGAGGAAGAAGAAGAGGAGGAAGAGGAGGGGGAGGAGGAAGAGGAGCTGTCCTTTCCTTTGGTTATCTCATTCCTTGTACAAGTACAGTTGGAGCATGTGATAATCATGCCCTTCCCTGCCAACAGGTCACATGGTCCTCACTGAGGTCTACATCGCTTAGAAGTCCTAGGTATAGGGAAAGTATGTTGACATTGGAGAGGTGAAGTTGGGCTGATGAGCTGGATGAATTTTAATGGAATTAAGGACTTTCCAAAGTATGAAACTTCTCTTAAGAGCATCTTCATTTTGAAGGGATTGGCCTTTCCTAATAATATTAATTTTTCTTGTCAAAGAGGAAAAATGAAGCCCTGTAGAGATTTCATTACCAAAGAAAAAACTGTATAAAGTACCCGGGGTACTATTGAAATAAAACAAATGCTATCCAAGTTTTCTCTTCCATGACCAATCCGGGTGAAGACATCAGCAGGTGCACTGTGAAGGATCTCTATTTGGCAGTTATGGAAATGTGGGTGAGAATATCAAAGCTTCAATTTTATCATCAATAAAATAAGAATAGTAGCATCAGCCTTAATGGGTTGTTCAGGATTACATTTTAAAATAAAATGACTCCCTTATTTGTCCAATAACTATTAGAATATTTTCAATCTTTCCTCCCATGTTAATCATTTTCTTCCATTGAATTTTCTAAAGAAGTCTTATACAGAATGAACATCTGAAGAAATAACTTTGGTTGTCTTCAGGCATCCTCCCTACTCCTTAAACTAGGGATCTCTAAAGCAGCGCTTGTCCACACTGCTCATGCTCTGCCCAGGGAGGGTCCACAGCACAGCTCTCAAACCCCAGAGGAACTGGCTGAGATCGGATTAGCATCTGATTGACCTGACTAAGCCCATTAATCTTCCTTCAGCTTTGTGTAAATGGGAATTTTCATACATGATCATACTATAATTGGGTCATAACCCCTTCTTCATCTTCTGATCCCCAATCCACTGAAACTTACTTCTTTTTCCGAATAGTCCATCTATTTTGATCTTTCTTTCTTTCTTTCTTTCTTTCTTTCTTTCTTTCTTTCTTTCTTTCTTTCTTTCTTTCTTTCTT
>PVHP010027506.1:0-23834 GCA_004024765.1 Zapus hudsonius | reverse complement strand
AGATGCACTGTCCCCAGATACGTCAAATCAGTCACTATGCTCTCTCACATCACCAGCTGATGACTGCAAGGGAGACACTTGCTGAACAATCCTGTGACCAGGGGAGGGATATGACAGCCATGATGTGAGAGATGAGAAGTTTAGTACAGACAGGGCACTTAGGAGGAGTTTTTCTGAGCAAGTCAGGCCGTGGGTTCCAGAAGATGAAACCGAGTCAATTGCACAAAGAGAATCCCTCAGACAAAAATATGTACAAAGGTCCTGTGGCAGGAAAGACATTACGAGGGACCGTGGGAAGCACAGTGCAGCAGTTTCTTAGAAGTAATGGCAAGCTTGGAGAGGGGAGAGAAGCAGGTGGAGGGCTGTGTGGGTTATAAAATAAACTTAATTTCTACTCTTGCAGGTCAAAGGAGAGCTACCAAATAGTGCCCTACTATACCGTGGTTTATCCTGCCCACCTCAACCTTTGTCTTGGGTTCACCTGCTTGCATGGATGGGTCTCATGAGAACACCCTCCTTTAAGGAAAAGCCAGCTGGCACTGGTTGAGATCATCCCGGGGGTCCTCTGAATGAAACAGGTCTGATTATAAAACAGCACTTCTTCAAGGTGCCTGCCTCCCTTTTTGTCATAACTATTTTGTTAGAGCAAAGGTCTCTACTACTCACTTCCAGAAGGCTTACATGGGATACTTTGCAGCAGTCCACAGCCTGAAGAAGCTATAGATCTCCAGGGAACAAAAGGCCAAGAAAAAAAACCCTCCACAACTTTCTCCCCCTTACAGCCAGACAGCATGACAGAGCAACTATGACAGATACCTTCAAAGGTCTTCTGCACATTAACAGAGCTGAATTTCCAGTGCTCAGCCATGCTATGTGCAGAGCCTACAGGGAGGTGTGACAGGTTCCAAAAGGCACAGGGTTGGATGGGGGAATGAAGGGAATAAGAGCTTATAGATCTTTTAGGTCTGTGATACAAAGAGGAGACCAGGCAGTCACATTGCCACTGCTAACCAGACGCCTCCAAGGCTGTGTGATCTGGTTTGGTTATCATCAGATGTGCTCTACACAAATTTGTCAGAGTGGCTTCATGTTTGTATTCTACTTTCTACCAGGTACCTGGAAGCTTCCAGTTAAATCCCAGAAGCTGCTTTCAAACTTTATTCAAGTCATGACAGAATCACTTGACAAAGCCCTCTAGAAACAGAGGTAGCAACAAACTCAACAGTTCTGATTTTAAGTGAGATGCATCACCCTTCCAGATGCTTCTGGAACAATCTGAGAAAAGTATTGAAATACTGCCATGTTCCTCTCCCACTCTGGTCTCTATTACACTCCAGAGCCTCCTTTGACCCTGTCACTCAAGATGCCTTCAGCATCATCGCTTGGGAACCCAGAGGGTCACTTACCACACCATGGACACATGACGCGCCGGTTCCTTCCTCCTCCTCCTGGTCTTCGTTGTCAGTCCAAGAGGACACGTCCTCTACCGAGCTGTTCAAGTCAGGCAAGCTCTTTGATGTTAATCTCAGGAGGTCCTCTGCAGAGGTCTCCTAAGGGGACACACAAAAGACCCAAGAATTATCCCTTAGCACCAGCTGGCTCTGGAAGTCAGCTTATCAACCCCAGCCCAGAGAACGTATGAAATTTAGGTCCACCTATACGGGGTTACCTTCAACACCCGGGGTGCAACCCAACTTAAACCCAAACCAGGGCTGGAGAGGCAGCTCAGAGGGTAAGGCGCTGGTCATGTGTGCACGAGGACCTGGAATTCCAGCACTTGGGAGGTGGAAACAGATCCCTAGGGCAAGCTGACTAGCCAGACTGGCTGAATTGTTGAGTTCCGGTATCAAGCCAGAAACCTTGTCTCATAAATAAGACAGAAAGCGATAGAAGAAGACAATGCCCTCCTCTGGCCTCCACACACTTGCGCACACACACATACCACATTTGTGCCCACCCTCCTGCATGCACAAACGCACCACATTTGTGCCCACACACCTGCAAATATCCATGCACACCACATGCAAGTACATCCTAAAAACTGCACTCAAGCCAGTTTTTTTCCTGGAAAAATCTGGGTTGCTTAGGTCAATGTTCCCATGGGCCACCCAAGCCTCTGAACCTGAGGACTTTCAGGACCCCTGGTCTTAGACGCACCATGCAGTGTGACCCCTGGGCAGCTTGCCTTGATTTAGCTCTCCAACCTCTTCCTCCCTTCTCCCCTCCAGCCCCACCTTCCACTCAGGCCATTCCTAATCCTCCCCTGCAGCTCCCTCTGCTCGGACCGCCCTTAGCTCGAAGCCTCCATGGCTTGCTCTGGAAATACTCAGTCTTCACCTTCTGTGTCTGGACCTTCCCAGGAGGCAACCCTCCTCCTTGCATTGGTCTAGCATGTGCAAGGACCTCGTCCATCCTCAGTATCAGGTTCTCTTCTCTAATGCCCTTGGCCAATTCTTTCTTTTGTTTATGTGTTTTGGAGTTAGGGGTTCCCTCTACCCAGGCTGACTATGTCGTCTTAGGGTGGCCTCAAACTCAGGTACTCCTACCTCTGTCTCCCAAGTGCTGGGATTAAAGGCATTTGCCACCACACCTAACTTAATTCTTTCTTTCTGTTCTGTATGCCTTACTTGTCTTTGTCTCCTGTTTGTTTACGAGTTCCTCCCATCCAGTGCCATTAGTACTCAGCACTGAGTCCCTATGCCTAACCCAGAATGCCAATACCCACTATATCCTCCTCCCTCACCCCACTGGCCACCTCACTACATATGCTCATTAGAAAGAGATTAGATTGTTTATTGAATCAAAATGCCAACCTGGAGACATGATAACTTCTTTTCAATGAAAGTTGCCCTTGAACAACTTTTAAAGGTCAACAATACATGGAATCAGAATCCATTATAGTTGGACTCCACGGGGTGTCATCCATGGGTCCCTTCGCTCTCCTGCAGAGAAGCCAAAACAGGTATGGGGTGTGGGCAACCCCAAGTGCAAATGCAAGTGGGACCACCCAGGAGCAGGGGTCAGGGGCGGAGCCAAAGCCAATGAGAGGGCAGGACCTTTTCTCCTCCCACCCAGCCACTCCTACAGAGAAGCAAATAGGTCACAAATCTGAACCATCATATGGCTTGAGGGTTTGCAGATTAGAGGACAGAAACAAAGCAAAATAAATACACAAGCCGGGCGTGGTGGTACACACCTTTAATCCCAGCACTCGGGAGGCAGAGGTAGGAGTATTGCCCTGAGTTCGAGGCCACCCTGAGACTACATAGTGAATTCCAGGTCAACCTGGACTAGAGCGAGACCCTACCTCGAAAAACCAATAAATAAATAAATAAATAAATAAATAAATAAATAAATACACACATATACATACAAGCTGTTAGTGAGCTGGCTTCTAAGGCCAGTAATGTCTATAACTAGCACGACACGATTCCATCCTCAAGGGGCATGAAAAACATTCATTTTAGGCCAACTGAGCTACAAGTCCTAGAATATTTTAGATAAGTAATTGTGAATACAATGTTATAAGTCCTCACCTAAGGAAATGAAAAAATTATTAAGCAGGGCCTGGGGAGATGGCTTAGTGGTTATTTACTTACAAAGCCGGATAGTCTAGGTTTGATTCCCCAGGACCCACCAGGAGCTGGGTGCACAAAGTGGCCTTTTTCTCTCTCTTTCCCTCCCTCACTCTTTCCCTCCCCTCACTCCCTCCCTCCCTCCCTCCTTCAAACCAAAGCCTGGGGGAGGCAATCAACAGCTTTTAATTCGGCCAAGTAATCCACTCAGTGATGGGAAGCCCTTACCTGGAACTGGGGACTCAGGGTGAAATGCACTGGGAACCAAAATCTTGGGCCCCCAAAGAGAAATGCACTATACGAGTGATTTACCAAGAGGCTACTAACAATATTATCTAGCTAATACAGAAATATGTATCTAAGTTAACCTATACTGATCTCACTCTCCGATGGAGATTCTGTTTGTATTTTTCAGAATGCAGCGAGAAAGCTGTGGATCCTCCAACCCTACCGACGAACCACAGGCTGATAGCCAACATCCGGGCAAGAGATGAACCACACCAGATCTTCCATGAAGGATCCATACAGAACCCCGTAGAGAGTGGTGGGATAAGCAAGAGACCTACAACCACAGCCAATCAGTCAACACAGGATAAGCCAGACAGACACCAGTGATTTTCAACACTACCTAAAGCAGAAATACAGAGGCTCCTAAGACCTCAACCATAAAGCAGCCTTAATACTCACCCACCATGACTCAGGGAACTGAGTGGAAGAGGGGGTGGAGAGATTGTAAGAGCCATGGTCAAGCAGACTATCCAGAGACATGATCCCCTCAGTAACAACATACAAAGTGGGGTGAAACCGGGTTGACTCCTAGGCTATCCATAACCCCCTACCCCATGGACTGATCCAGACTGCCCACGGAGGAGGAAATCCAGCTGATTGGGGACAGAGAACAGAGGAATCGGGGAACTGGGGATACCAACTCATTATTTGCTCATTCAATGTATCTAATTATTGATAATAAAAAATACTAAAAAAAATTTTCAGTGTCTAACAAAAGACCTGACACGTTCAGGGTGTTATGCAAATATTTCTGAATAAAAGAACAATTCCCTAAGAAAAAATATTCAAAAATAATTTGAAAGTTATTAAGCAAAAGGTGAGTTCATTTCTCTTTTGGTACATCCCTTCTGTTGGACCATTAATAGAAAAGAGGTTAAAAAAATAAAAAGAAATGATTATCTCAACTGTTATTGCACAGTGGCTATGGAATAGAATATTCTACGGCTATGAAAAAGGGTTCTGAGAAAAGTATTTGTCATCGGGAAGGTAGGTTCTTACAGGATGCTATGCAGTGAGCAAGCAGATTGAAAGGATGTATAATAGCCATGATATTATTAATGTGTGCACTCCGAGTAGCTGTGCTCATATGTGATCACCATAAAGGTATGTCTTCACTGCTCTCTGACCAGTCACTCTGCTCAAGGCCTTCCCTCCTCCTCCAGTCTTCATGTCCTTAGAGGCAGTTACTGCTTCTCAGGCATCAAGGAGAAAGTGGGATTTAGGCACAGAATGACTTGCCCAGGGCACATGGCTTTCCAAGGGGCGTCCGAGCTCCTTGTGTTGGAGTGCACTGAAAGAAATCCCATTGCATACACGTCCATGTGTTCCTGGCTCTAAGGATGGTACTCTGAGTAGCATCATCAAAGTTTCACCATTTTCTCTGTTTACTAGGGTTTCTACATGAGATTTAACAAATAGGTATTACTTCATGGTTTATTACATAAGAAACCAAAAGTGAAAATGAAAAGCAAGAGAGCTGTTACTGCGGCGTGGTGCTTCTAAGAATATCAGGAACACCCTGACCCAAACATCCCACGTCCACACAACAAACAAACAACTCCTTTCCTGGAAGCATGAAACATCCTTTCCACGAGAGAGTTACTGCTTCATGTCTAAACAATGCCCATTATCTTGTGGAAAGACCTAGATCTAGAATACCAACATTTGCCTTTTTTTGGAGGGGTGGGCGGTTTCAAGGTAGGGTCTGGCTCTAGCTCAGGCTGACCTTGAATTCACTATGTAGTCTTCATGGTGGCCTCAAACTTGAACTCACAGCGATCCCCCTGAATGTCTCCTGAATGTTGGGATTGAAGGTGTGCACCACCATGCCCAGTCAAGCCTTTACATTTTTATCATTCTTTTATAGTTAGAAAGTCAGAAACTCCCTCCATGCAAATACAAAAAAAAAAAAAAAAAAAAAAAAACAAACAAAAAAAACCCCAGAGCTGGGAGATGGGTCCTTTGGGAAAGTGTTTGCCTTGCAAGCATGTCGACCTAAGTCTGACCCCTCATCCCAGTACACAGTAAAATGCCAGGTGTGGTAGTGCATACCCATAATCCCAGAGCTGGGGAGGCAGAGACAAGAGGATCACTGGTTCTCGCTGGCCAGGTAGTCAAGCTGAATTGGTGAGCTCCAGACCAATGAGAGAACCTGTCTCAAAGGAGGTGGATGGTGTTTTCCAAATACCCGAGGTTGTTCTCTGGCCTTCACACACACCCGGCACACACACACAAACACGACCCACACGTCGGAACACACATATATACATATACCACACATATACACAAATATACAAAACAAAGATGTCTGGCTTTTGGATAAAGAAGAATTGAAACCAAAAGGAGCTGCAGAGGGGCGTTTCTCTTCCCCCTCTGTGGAGAAGCACCCGGATGATGGGGGCTAAACTATGCTATTTTCATTCCATCCTTTGAATAAAGGGAATGCACTCTTATCTCAGGGGATTTGTTCATTTAAAAATATTTTTAAATATTTGCAAGCAGAGATAGAGGAGAGGAGAGGGAGCAGAATGGACATGCCAGGGCCTCCAGGCACTGCAAACAAACTCTAGATGCATGCACCACTTTGTGTATCTGGCTTTACATAGGGTACTGGGGAATTGAGCCTGAGTCCTTAGGCTTTGCAGGCAAGTGCCTTAACTGCTGAGCTATCTCTTCAGCTCCCTATTTTTTTTTTTTAAAGAATTCAAGTAGGATGACAGATAAAGCACCTGACACCTGACACCCATAGTGCCTTTCTTTATTTAAGGTGGAAGATAGCAGCAGAGACCAGGAGCACCAGAAATCCTCCTTAAGGTCCTGTGAATGCACCACCACACCCAACACATATTTTTAACAACTTAACCGAATCAAAGTAATTCAGTGTACTTCGGCCAAGGGCCTCCATGCGTGCCTGTCCTGTGGGATCATGGGTATTTAATAGCCTAACATCTGTGTATAATACAGGGAGGGCTGATATCCATCTTCTCACCACAATTAAAAAATGCTAAAACAGACAAAAACTACCTACCTTGCTGGCTACCACCAGCTGTACCATTCCAGTGGCTGAGCGGAGAATGGCCACGGCTTCCTCATGGGACAGCCCGATCAGTAAGTGACCATTGATTACCAGGAGCTCATCTCCTAAGGACAGCCTGCCATCCCTGAGGAAATGGAGATGGAAAAAAAAATCCCTTGTCAAGACATTGTGGGCCTGAGAAGGGTCATCTTCCAGGAGTGAGGGAAGGTCATGAGAGAAGCCATCGAAGCTGGGCTAAAGAGGAGGGAGTGACAGCCAGAGATCATTCGGGATGGGAGTGATTTCACCACTGTGCCCAGATTACTTCTAGAAGAATGAGAAGCTCCAGAGTTTCAGGTGGTCCTTTACTAATAAGTGCATTCTTAAGTGACCTTGTATCCAGCATCACTGTCAATCAAACTCCATCCAGGTGAAGATTGTGAAAGAGCCACCAAGACCTTCGGGTTTTGGAAAGACATATCGCTCTTTCACTAATCTTCCCTGTCATCCTGCTCTGATCATCAGGTCATTTGCACAGGGCCAAGGTATGTGAAGCCTACCTGCAACCCTTTCCTAAGCTATTGCCCCTCACCAGACAAGGGACAGGAGCCTCACCACATTTCTTTGGGCATATTTGTGACTGGAACTATGTTGTCCATATCTGTACCTCCCCCCATCCCCAACAGAGCTACAGGACCTCAAAGAAACCGTGTGTCAGGGCTCATTTCATCCTTGGTTTCCTATAGCCAAACTTCATAAGCAAAAAGATCAATCATCATAATAATAAATTGTTGAACTTTCTATTATTGCAAGTTTCAGACCTGACCTATTTCCATGGGTGTAGAAACTTTTAAAATAATTATTTAGCCTGGAGAGATAGTTTGGTGGTTAAGTATGCTTCCTATGCCAGCATGAGGACCTGGAGGGGCCTGAGACAGAGCATGAATCTGCAGATTCCATGTAAACTCCTATAACCCAGTCCTGCAGGGCACCAGATATCAGAGGTTCATCAGAAATCAATAGAGACAGACTCTGGCTCAAAACAAGACCAGGCAGAAGAACATGGCAAATGGTAAGCTCATTCTCTCTCTTTCTTAAATATTTTTAAATAAATATTAATTAGAGAGAGAGGAGAGTGAGCATGCCAGGGCCTCCTGCTATTGCAAAGGAACTCCAAACACACACGCCACTTTGTGTATCTGGCTTGATATGAGCACTGGGGAATTGAACCCAGGCGGTTAGGCTTTGCAAGCAAGTGCTTTTAACTGCTGAGCCATCTCTCCAGTCCTGTTTATTTTTAACTGAGATGATTATCAGAGCTTCCTTCCCCCTGGTTGGTGGGAGACTACTGTCGCTGGGATCTGTCCCCACCAGCGGAGAGCACGGCCCTCAGTACATATTACTTCAGAACACTCCAGGGGCAGGTCCCTGGAATGGGTTCTACTGAGCTGCTGATAGTTCGGTCTACTGTGACCAAAAAGTTCAACATTACAAAGTTTGGGAGGCAGAGAAACCCTAGGCCTGGTGCTGCATGCTCCCTTGAAGGCTTGATATCAGCACCCACATGTGCCATGAGCTCTGTCTCCCATCCACCCAGATCTGTTTCTCTCCGATACGTCATTCTCTCTGCTGTGCTTTCAATGAACCAAACAACTTCTTTCTCCCTATTCACTCTTCCCTCCTTCTCTCTGCCCCCAGCAGCAGCTCTCTCACTATCTCCTTCTTCTGGGGCGCACATGGTAATATTTTACTTTTAAAAATAAAGTTAGCCTTTATCAGAAAAAAGAGGCACCAAAGATTCTGCCTCTGCTTTCTGTCAATCAGAAATTCCTGAGGCAGAAAAAGGCTAAGGGGCTGATTAGTTGCTTGGAATGCTGGGAGAGAAAGTGAACAGGAAAAACAGGGGAGAAATAAATTGGAATCTCAGGATGTGTGGGTGAACCATTCTAGAGATGATCCCGGGGAAGGGATGCTGGCATGTATAATTTGATGGCCCTGGTCAGCGTCCCTGGGTTTACTTATTCACAATACCACCAAGAGCATCCAGCCCCATCCTGAGCTTTTTTCCTCTTCTAGTCCTTAATTCCGCTTTTCTCCTCTCCTGGTATTAATTAGGATACCCATTTGTGAGTCATACGCCACAGAGAAGACAGACACTCCACTCCAGGCTCAGAATGTAAAGAAGACCATAAGGCCTACTTAGCAAAGACTCTGTCGGGAAAGGGGTGAGAACAGACCCGCCAAGCTTATCTCTGAGCACAGAAGTTCTCACCTGCCAACTTGCCAAAGATGGATGAGAATTAAGACCTGGGATCAAGGGGAAAGTGGCTACCTGAGGAGAGTTCCTTATGATGTGTCAGGAATGCCATCCAGGAAGTTTAATGATGCTCATCTGGATTAAAACCATCTCAGGTCCTCATCTCCTAATAATGACTGTCACTTGGCAAACTGACACTTGCAGTTGATAATCCTATCTCTACTTTTATCAGCATCCTACTCTGTGAGGGTCAGAGGTCAGGAAACACATGGCTAGCGTGTGCCTGGATCCTTTCCTTAGTTTTCCATTCTTTAGCCTAAATACCTCCAGTTCCCTCAGTGTATCAGTACATCATGAGATATACTTTCGAGTCTCCTCCCAGTTTTAGGTAGGCAAATATTGTTTTGGCCCGTTCCATCTCTCTTAGGATCGGAGTACCTTGTCAAAACAAATCCCAGATTAGATGCAAGATAATAACATCTCTCGTCAGCAACACTCTCTTTGTACACTTACTGTGTAAGCGTGGGCAGGCAATACATGTACTTGCCCCACCGTGTCTCGTGGGCAGTAGACATCCCATGTGAACTGAAGCAATTAGCAGGGCAAAGAGCATGCTTACCATTTTGAGATAGTTACATTCTCCATGTGTAATATGACCTTTCCACACATGCTCCTGGCTTTCTTAAACACTGCACCTCGCTCTTCTTCACATAACTGCTTGCATTCAAAATCAACTTTGAAGTATGAGTTGTTTTATGGGATCCGTGGAAAAGATGCACATTGAGTGTTTCATTTTCCACGTCTACATGATAAGATAAAGCATGTGAACTTAAGTGTGTGTGCACGCGCGTGTGTGCGTGAGAGAGAGAGAGAGAGAGAGAGAGAGAGAGAGAGAGAGAGAGAGAGAGAGAGAGAGAGAGAAATACAGACAGACCTGACATAGTGGCCACTTTTAAAACCATCACTTTCCCAGTCATTAGTCACAGACTCCCAGGAGTTAAGATGGCACGTGGTGTTCTGTAAGCACATAAGACCACGGTGCCAGCACTCCAAACGACTCTAAGGAAATCTCTCCTCCAGGGTTTGGACTATCCTGAAGTATCCTCCCTAATTAGCCACTTCCTGTGCTCAGAGATGTGGCTTTTGCCTGGTTTCCTCCCAGGCTCACCCTGGTCTTTACAAGCTATAATTCACCAGGCTCTGACCTAGTGGAGGAGAAGCCCCCAGAGCCGCCCACCCCGGGAAGGGGAGGAGGGGACAGAGGTAGGGATGGGAGAGTTAGCAGTCACCTGTGAGCGGCACCTCCTTCCTTCACTTGGGTGACAACGATAGCGTGAGGTGAGCGCTTTGATCCTCGGCCTCCACTAACCTGAATTCCCAGCCCATCGGATTCTTTAAGCAGCTCCATCTTCCATATGCGGCCAACTTCCTCCTTAGAAGAAAAAGTGAGCACGTGAAGGACCTTGACAGAGACATGACATTTGCACAGGAGAGCGGAGCTGTCCACCAAATAGCCATCAGTTGTCACCAGGCCTCGGACCAGCACAACCTCTGTTGTCTCCAGGGAAGTCTGGCTGGTGATGGTGTCCTACTGAACTTTCGGCACTAACGGTGCTACCCAATTGGAGCTGCAGGCCACACGTGGAGAGCTTGGAGATGGCTGGCAGTGGTGAAGTGTTTTTAATTTCATGGAATTCTAGTTAAATGTAAATAGTCATCTTGGCTATTGACAAGGATGTCAGACAGACCAGCCAATGGCCTTCCACTTGGGACTCAAGTGTCACTGAGCAAGCAAATCCTGGCTGGGTCTGGGATCTGTCTACTTCTGCACAGCTATCAGCTAACACAGGGAGATGAAAGGAAGGAAGCTCGGGTCTTGGGGCCAGGAGACCTCAGCTGGTTTGAGTGGAACTCTGCCATTTGTTACTTATGAAAACCACCTAATTCGGAAATACCTGCTTCCTTGCCTCTAAATGGAAATTATTTTTTAATATTTGATGTTAAGATGAAATATCTGTGGGTACAGATAGCAACATAACAAATAACAGATACATAATAAGCATGGATGGGGAATCATGGATTAGTGGCTGAATATCCCTTGTCAGACGCTTGGGACCAGGAGTTTCAGACTTTAGGGTTTTTAAAAAAATTCAATATTTGCATACATATAATGAAGTATCTTGGGGATGGGACCCAAAGTTAAACACAAAATTCATTTATGCTCATATATTACACAGATTGAAGAAAATTTTATTCAATGTTTTTAGTGCCACTGTGACTCTGACCCATCACATGAGGTCAAGTGTGAAACTTCCTATTTGTGCTATCATGTAACCAACATAATTTTTGGATTTTGGATTTCAGATTAGGATTCGTCAGCCTGTACTTAAACACACACACACACACACACACTCTCCTGCAAAAACATATTGAGCTTTCAACTTCCTTAACACACATCAATAAGCTCATTGGCAAGAGAAACTAAAACCATTAACTGATGAATTTGATCTGGATTTTTGGTCAATAGGGAAGGTGACACTTTGATCAACATGCTTTTTTAATCATTAAAAAAGACCTCAACTCCTATAAAAATCTATTCTTTAAGAAAAGCTAACACATGTCCTTCAGCCATCTGACCGTTGCTGTCCAGGTTTGGTCCTGTTGTCCACTCAAATCTCGATTCTAAGGACACAAACAAGCTCCGTGCAAATGACGGGATTCTTTCAGACATTTAGATGTCCCCAGAAAAGAAAATCTTCAAAAGTGATTTTTTGGGGGGCCTTACTTTAGGCTCTCCTCTTTTTTTTTAGCAGTAGATATATGGACATGAGGCCCCACAGACTCCTCAACATCTAAAACAAAAGCCATCTGTTTCTTCCTTCATCCCGTAGGTCCAATGGCCCTATATAGACAAACCCATCATCCCTAGCAATAGGCAACCTGCCCGTTCAAGCTGTTTGCAAAGGAGAAAGAATGTGAAACATTAAAAAAATCTGAAATACACACTGCCAGAAACTGAAATGAAACTGTGTGTGATAGTAAAAAACCAGATGTGGAAGAGCCACTGATGAGCGGCAGCAGGAATGTCTGGGGAAATGATTACCAGACAGACCTGCTGGAACCCACTCTTTCTCTAGTATAGCGATGCTCTGTGGGGCGCCACCATTCCAGCAGCTTGCGGTGGTGCCAACTGCCTCCTCCATCTGCTGACCACAGGCAAATGCAGCCTGTCTGGCCAAACGTAACTTCAGAAGTCATTGGCTTATCACAGCAGTTCATGAACTTGTCAACAGGCCCTACTTCATCCAATGGTCTCACTCTGGACACCATGGGTTTGGTTTGCTGCCTCTGACCTTTGGACCACCTTCCTCTTCCCCATTCAGAAAAACCCTCCCTGGCCTTCACAATCCTCAGAGCACCACTACTTCCAGGAAACCCACCAGGGGAGTCAGAGGCACTGCCAGGATGGCAGCTTGCAACAGCTCCATCAGGAGACTCAATGGCCTCACGCTTACCAAATGGAGACAATTTGGGGTCGAAGAGATGGTTCAGTGGGTAAGAAAATTTGATGCTCACGTTTAATCCCAAGCTTCCATGGAAATAGCTGGGGGTGTGTGTGCACATCTGTAACTCCAGCACTGAGGGGGTGGGGCTTACTGGTCAGCTAGTGTAACCTAAAGGAGGGGGAGCTCCAGGGTCAGAGAGAGACTCTGTCAAGGAAGGAAGGTGGGCAGTGACACAGGAGGACACCTGATGTCCTTCTCTGGCCTCTGCATGTGCAGGAGATGCGCAACTCTGCATACACATGTGCGTGCACTGCACACACATATATCCAGAGAGAGTGAGAGAGAGGGACAGAGGGAGGGAGAATCCATTCAAGATGTGTTCATCAGCTGGGTCTCCCATGCCAGCATCCCACACAGCCTTCTGCCTGCTTCCTTGGGCCTTAAGACAGTGGCTTGCTTCATTTTTGTCTATTGAAGTGATGGTGTGTTTCCTGGGTGCTAGCAGACCAGATAGCGTTCCTCCCTTCCTCAACTCAGAAAAGCTGTGGGCTTCCTTTTCAAGATCTACAGGATCCATCACAAAAGTCCAGAAACAAGAATACTCATTTGGTTTTAGCCTAAATAAAAAAACCTATTGATTCCCCATTATAACTTTGTGTCTTTTTTGATTTATTTATTTATTTTGAGGTAGGGTCTCGCTCTAGCCCAGGCGGACCTGGAATTCACTATGTAGTCTCAGGGTGGCCTTGAACTCATGGCGATCCTCTTACCTCTGCCTCTCCAGAGCTTGGATTAAAAGTGTGCCCTATCATGCCCGGCATCAATCTTTTCTTATGTCATCATTCTTGATCCATCTTGTTAAATAGACACATTTCTTCTCAAGTCTTAAGGCCTTTAGAATAAGAACTTGTGACAAGAAATATGTACAACTATGTTCATAGGCCTATATCTATATTCTCCAAGAAGAGTTGAAGACAGTTTTTACAAAGAGCAGTTATATCCCTCACCAGCTTACACACACACACACACACACACACACACACACACCCCTAGTTAAACGTACCCTAGAGCCCATGAGGAGATAGCTCAGTTGGTAAAGCATGAGGACCCATGTTTGATCCCCCAAACCCATGCACTGGGGAGATGGAAGCAGATCAGATGGGTCTACAAGGCTCAGTGGCCAGTCAGTTTAGCCTCATTCGTGAGCACCGGGCCAACGAGAGACCATGTCTCAAACAGGTGGATGAAATCTGAGAAGAATGATACCCAAGGTTGCCCAGTTCTCTACGCACACGCACTTGCACACACACAAAACATTTACACACATTAAAAAGCCAAACACTTGGGCTGGAGAGATTGCTCAGTGGTTAAGGCAGTTGCCTCCAGTGCCTAAGGCCCTGGGTTCAATTCCTCAGGACCCACATAAGACAGACCCACAAGGTGGTGGCCCTGATGCGCTCGCTCTCTCTCTCTCTCTCTCTCTCTGCTTGAACATGAATAAATAAAATATTTTTAAAAAGCCAAACACTTATCTTCATATATATATATAGCTTCACAGGGTACAAATGACAGCCTTTAAGGTAGCCAACCCAACTTTTCTTTTTAAAATTTTTTATTTATTTGCACCTATGTTTGTGCATATGTGTGTGGGGGTGTGTACCCACACAATGCCAGAGGCTTGTGTTACTTTTTGTGTCAAGCTTTAAGTGGGTAGTTGGAGAATTGCTGGCTGGTAGACTTTGTAAACAAGTGCCTCTAACCATTGAGAAATTTCCCCAACCCCTCTTTCTTTGTTCTTAAAGCAGGTTCTCAATACACTGATCAAGATGGTCACACATTCGTGGACTCCATTGATCCTCCTGCCTCTGCCTCCCAAGTGCTGGGCTACAGGCACCTGCCACCACACCAGTAACCCCCTCCTTAACTATTCCAGTAAGAAACCACACTCCCTTCACTTTTATCCAATATCACTTTCCCACATCATCAAGAGTGGGAATGATACAGGAGTATCCAAAGAAATTAATGCAAACTCTCTTGCTTGGAATTTCTAACGGAGCTCTGAGGAATATAAAGAAGGGTACAGTAAAGGGAAAATGATCTAAGTTTTAACTGCACAATCATCAGGATTAAATTTAACAGTCACTATTTGGCATTTGGATTATTTGCTTATTACTAACAGCTAAAGCAATGTTAAGTTAAAAATAAAACTAGTGTCTGAAATTTCTGAAACGAAGGCTAGTATTGGCCACAAGCAAAAAGGCTAACATAACAATATTCGGCTTTCCCACTGCCACCTTGGAATTGCACTTGGGTATCTAACTCACACAAAAAGCCAAAACCAGCCTCTCCCC
This sequence comes from Zapus hudsonius, assembly GCA_004024765.1. Classification (NCBI taxonomy): domain Eukaryota; kingdom Metazoa; phylum Chordata; class Mammalia; order Rodentia; family Dipodidae; genus Zapus; species Zapus hudsonius. The sequence goes on along the minus strand of PVHP010027506.1, from coordinate 8,841 downwards.
TCCATGTCTGGCTGGCCCATGCTATCATCCCAAACTCTTAGAGAACAAGCAACCCAAAAGCCCATATGTAGCTGGGCACTGTGGTAAACGTCTTTAATTCTAGCACTTGGGAGGCTGAGGTAGCAGCCTGGGTTATAGAGTGAGCCCCAGGTCATCCTGGGTGAGTGAAAGAAACTTTGCTTAAAACAAAAGAGCTTACGTGTGATGCTTGGTTCCTCCTTCTGTTTCATTTCCCACACCTGAACCACGAGAGATCTGCAGATTCTTCTTCCAGAACACATCTCACATGTACCCACAGACCTTCCCCACCAGCACCCTTGTCCTACGTGGCCACAAGAGCCTGCAGTCTGGTTCTCACGTCACTGTCAGCTCTGCAGTCTGGTCACGATGTGCATTGCTCCCACTGTCAAGGGCTCCCACTCCCAAGGACTGAGAATTAGGCCTAAACTCTGTGTTGGTGGATGTGAAGCTCTGTAGGCTAGTTCTGTCCACTCTCCTGAATCCTCGCCTCATGCTGCTTCTTTGCTTCTGGAACACTCGATCCCTCCTGCTTCTTGCTGGCTATTCCCTGGGAACATCTGTCCTGAGATTTTGCAGGGTCACTCTCTCCCAACAACCAGGCTCAACTCAAACATCACCTCTGTAGGGAGATCGTCCTTGGTTGACACCCAATATCAACCTGGCCCTTGTGAATAAACATGCCCTATCATTCAGGTCACTGACAGTAATGGCCACTAGCTGACATACTGATTTATTTATTGCTGTAAATGCCATGGACAGGAACCTTGTCTAGCTCTCTTACCAATGAGTTCTCCAGCAACTAGCACAGAGCTTACTGTCCCCAAAGTATCAAGGACTAAAGTACAGATGCTTATTGGCAGTCATGATGAGACATGGAGGGGCTCCCCGAGAAGGAAGACCTCTGTGTTTGCCAATGTTCAGAATCTGAACCCGTGTCTAGTTGTAGAGACAACCAAGTTCTGAGACAGACCCTGTCCAGACAGAGGGCTTTGGCAGTTTCTTCTTAAGGTGCTCAGAGGGTAACGGGGCTTTGTGTGCCTACGGAGAAAAAAGCCAAAGCACGAAGGACAGGCTGCTGTGGACTTCTGTAGTGACACGTTATACTTTCCTATGAACCATCAATTACCGTGTGAGTTGACATGTACAGGGCTTTGCTGAAGCCAGTGTGGGGCTTTATTTACTAAAACAGCTGCACATCACATCTAGGGCACTGCCATGTAGAACTGAAATGACCTCATTTCTGCTGGAACTAAAAATAACATTTTATACCACCATCTTTCCTCCAAATGTGAGAAGACACATCATCTAAGAATCTCACTGCAGTAAAATGTCTTGGCTCTTGTTGCAAATGCATTCTGACAGCATTCGCTTACCCCTCCTGTTTGGAATGATCGGTAAGAATTGAAAAAAAGGTGTTATCATCATGTCAGTGCTCAAGTCTCGGTCATCAGACACAAATGCTCAGTTGACAGGCAAGGAAAGAGAAGGTCCGAGGGAAGCCAAGGCAGCCTGAAGGCCACAGAGCTGGGGAGAGAAGAACCGGGGTTGGAAGCTGCTGAAGTTACCATGTGGTTTCTGGGACAAAACACCCAAGGAGAAGCAGCTTACAGCAGGAAAGGATTTATTTCAGGCTGACAGTTTCGAAGGGAAGCTTCATCGTGGCAGGAGAGAGGCTGGCTAGTCATGCACTTAGGTGGAAGTAATCTAAGTACTGAGCTTAGAGCTGGGCTAATAAAACTCAAGGTTGTCCTTTCTCTCAGGGACACACCTTCACCTTCCCAAATGCCACCAGCTGGGGACCAAGAATTCAAAGCACAGGCTATTGGGGAAATCTCATTCAAACCAACACAGAATTCAGGTCCTTCATCATCTCCCAGGCCTGTTGTCCCTGGGCATTTTCATTAATAAGAAAGTACAGAGTACTTCAAGTGCAAGGCCTTGAACAAGGACTGGTGATGACACATAAGATTGTCCCTAAGAGCATTGCGAGGAATCCACGAGCAGAGTGGTCACTGGAGCAAGTGTGTGTGTTTGCACATGTGTGTGCAGTCATGTGTCAATGGACAGGCATTGGTACTGCAAGAGCCCAGAGCAGAGGGGCCTGGTGATGGGACAGGGAGGCCACAGAGGTGTTTTAGAGGGATGCATCTCAGTGCCTGGTGTCCTAGGAAGGTGAAAGCTGAGAGGAGAGGGGAGGGGAAGGGAGGAGAAGGGAGGGGAGGGGAGGGGAGGGGAGGGGAAACTGGGTGGTAAGTTCCGCACCTACAGTGGCTTAGTGAGTGCTGCTTCTGAAAAACCTGGCGGGCAGTTGGTATAAAGCTTGGCAGTGCAAGAGAGAGGTGAAGACACAGACAAGGACTTAGGAGATCTGAGCACACGGGACCACGCGTTCATCCAGTGACACGAGGGGATGCCCAGAAGAGAAGCCTCCATGTGCTGCCCCTGCTCCATGAATTCAGAGGCACCTGGGAGATGTTCTCTGAGCTTGCCACCTTTCCTGAGATGCAGACCTGGGCACCTGCCAGAGGTCCCAGAGGGAGCACTTTCAGCGAAGTCCCATGGCAAAGGCCTGGTGGTGTTCAGGGTACTTATGACTACTGGGGTCAGAACTCTGATGCACCCAAAGACATACACACATTAGCAGAGATAAAATGAACCTGACAAATAGTGGGCTTTCCCCCTTCATTATATGACTATATTTGGTTGTATTCATTTGATTCAGGTGTACCCCATGAACTTAATGTATTCTGAATGCTTGATCCCCAGTTGATGGCAGTTTTGGAATTGGAACCTTGTTAGAGGTGTGTTGTTGGGGTGGGCTATGGGGTTATAGTCAGCTTCCCCTTGCCAGTGTTTGGCACACCTTCCTGCCACTGTTTGCAGCGCTGTGGCAGAGGTGATGCCCACCCTCTGCTCATGCCGTCATTTTCCCTGCCATCATGGAGCTTCCCCTCGAGTCTGTAAGCCAAAATAAACCCTTTCCTCCACAAGCTGACTTTTGGTTGGGTTCTTTTCTGTGCAGCAGCGAGAAGTTGACTATAGCATCCTTTTACCACACAGTTAAAATGTACCTTCTATGTAAATAGACAAATACACAGCTGTGTTTCTGATGTGTGTGCACCCATGCCACGGCATGCATTTGGAGGTCAGAAGACAACTTCAGGTCTCTGTTCTTGCCTTCCACATTGAGGCTGGCTTTCTCATTCACCATTCCATTCATCAGGCTAGCTGCCCCATGGACCTTTTTGGGGGAGACTCTCCTGTCTCCACCTCCTTTCTCACTGTAGGCATGCTAAAATTACAGATGCTCACACTACAGCACCCAGATTTTATGTGGGTTCTGGGTATCTGAATTTTTTCCCCTGAGCCATCTTCCCAGCCCCCAAACTGTCTTCTTGAATGACTAGCCTAACTAAAAAGGTGGACATGAGCTCTAAGATTCTTTCTATAATGCTTGTCTGTGTCCTAAGACATTCTTACATCTTAGGAGATGGGTCAACTTTTGTACTTAGACTTAATCTGCTTGTTTAGGCATCGTTATGAGCGCTATTTTATACAGACATGCCATTTTTTTCAGACAGACATTATTTGAACCCAGGTGTCATGTCTCATGCCTGAAATCATCACTAGGAAGGCTGAGGCAGCAGGATTGCCATGAATTTGAGGCCAGCCTGAGCTATACAGCAAGATCTCTATAAAAAACCCCAACAAATATGTACATGTACACACACATACATATACATATACACACTGCTGAAAAAATATGTTTCCTATCACAGTTAAGAGCGAACAGAACTAGGAAACAAATTGAAGATTGATTTCCATGTGGTATTTTCTTAGAACAAACAAGTCTATAAAAAAGACGTACCTGCCAAACAAAACTAGTCTGAATGAGCATTATAGACTCTTCCTGTAATTTATTAAGTCTTTTTTAGATGTATTAAATCATTAATAAAGCAGAAACGGAACAACACTGGCAGGTTTAATCTCCCATTATTCAAATGGAATGGAATTTTCCCCCAAAGACTTAAGAGGTAAATAACTGCTCTCTGTTTTTCTGGAAATTCCATTTTAGCATGACCTTGTTCTCAACTATGCTGAAGCCATAAAATTCACTGTAGCCCATGAACCTTGGAACTTTTCATGGAGTCTACTGGCTCCAACGTGGAGCCTCCAGTGTGGAAGAAGCCGTGAAACTGTCATTTCCCAACCTTAAGCAAATGCATCTAATGAAGACACTTGGGGGCTGAACGGATGATACCGTATGAAGAGTAGCTATGACGGTGTGTGTCCGTTCCCACTGACTAACACTGACAGTATTCCCAAGGCCAACTACCAGTCTATGCACCGTGGACACTTACCAAGAGGGACAATTCCTGATGGCAAGTCTCTTCTCTCTAGAAGAATGCAGCTTCAGGGGACTGAGAGATGGCTTAGCAGTTCAGGCACTTGCCTGCTAAACCTAAGGACCTGAGTTCAATTCCCCACTACCCACATAAAGCCAGACGCACAAGGGGGCGTTTGCAGTGGCTAAAGGCCTTAGTGTGCCCATTCTCTTTCTACCTCCCCCCTTGAGTAAATAAATAACATATCTTTCAAAAAAGAATGCAATTTTTAAAAAGTGCTCAAGGATCTGTGAGTTTGAGGCTACCCTGAGACTACATAGTGAATTCCATATCAGCCTGGCCAGAGAGAGAGAGACCCTACCTCGGAAAACAATAACAAAAATAAACATAAAATTGCTCAAAGCAACAGATTAAAGTTTGTATTTTTTTCACCCCTTTATTAGACCCTGAGCACAAAACGTCATTGTCCAACTTCCTCTTCTCCTCTGTTTTGTCTCACTTGCTTGGATGGTATAACCTCAGCCTCCTGCGTGATGGGATTATAGGGGTGAGCTACCACACCCAGCTCTTTTATTTATTTATATATTTATTTATATGTGTGGGGGGCACTCAAGGGTCTCTTGCCAATGCAAATGAATGCCTGTCTGGCTATACAGAGGTAACTGGTAAATTGAACCCAGGTTGGCAGGCTTTGCTAAGCCATCTATCTCCCTGGCCCTTTATTCTTTTTACAAATGGAATCTACTATGTCCTAAGACAACTTCTCTGGACTGCATGTGAGATTCAATTCCCTTTGGCACCCAAAACCTTTGAAATGATTCAGAGAGCAAACAGTCCCTGAGAGTTTTTACGCTGGGCTTTCTGTGAGTTTACTACGGAATCATTAGAGGAAACATTTGGTGATTACATTCCCCCACAAATCATGCCTCTTGCATGAGGCTTTTCAAGGATGACCTCACATGAAGAAACTGTATCTCTTGAGAGAGTCGTTGATTCTTTTCAACCATCATATGGATTGGCTAAACTCACTCAAAATAGCTGCACCAAGTCACCTTTTACCAGGGCACCCCTTCTGAGCATGAGAATTCAGGTCGATTTCCCACCTTCCTCTTTCATCCCTAGAGGTGTTGTCTGAGTCAGTGAAGCTAGTTAGCACCCACCTAGGAAACTGTTGTTCCATTTCCAAGAGGACTCAAGCATGTTTACCCTGAAGAAATGTTCTCTATAACTGGGCATGGTGGCCCATGCCTTTAATCCCAGCAGAGGTCTAAGGATCACCGTGAGTTTGAGGCAACCCAGAGACTACATAGTGAATTCCAGGTCAGCCTTGAAAAACCAAATAAAAATAATCATTAATAATAATAATCAGCAATTTTCTGCTGTGACAGAGGAGACAAGAAGCTAACCCACCACCAGTCAGAATATACCATGTGGGCTTTGTCTTTACTAGGACCCATCTTGACGATGACAACAGAGAGAAAACACAGTATCCTGAATTCTCTAAAAAGCTTCTGAGCTACACTGGAATTTACCAGTCATGATCCCACAAAAAAAAAAGCACTGGTTTTGAACTGTTAAAAATAAAAGCAGATGCTTCCCTGTGTGTTGGACGCCCTTCCTTTGTAACATGGAGGCTCTTTGCACTGTCAATGGCCACCAGGAATTTTTGGCCTTGAAGTAGCAATTTCTTTGTGACAGCAGTGATGAATAATGTCTCAGCTCAACTGCTTTACCTGGGCCTCATGAGACTCAAATTTCACCCCAGAAGGCTTGAATTTTCCACTGATCACTCGTTTTGGAAGATAAAATGAAAAACTGTTTTGTTGTTGTTATTGACTCAGATCATTTATCTTGATGAGTTTCATTGGTTTCTAAGTACAAGGTCATATTAGGTGTATTTTTTTAAACGTGAAAAACAACTTCAATATGCCTTTTAAAATTCAGATTCTAGAACCAAACGAAGAAGCCTTACCTTTGCCAGGGAGTCACTTGACTGGAAGTCTGTCTTTCCAGGCTTTGAGAATTGGCGTTTGTCATTGCTGGTGGCCAGAGGAGCATCTGTCTTTGGAACTGTGTGCTCAGTGCTTCTGTCCACGTCTGACTTCTCTAGATGGGGTCCGGCCACCTCCTTGAGAGAATGCGGACCGCCGTCTTGCTCGAAGGCATGTCCATTTCCAAGTTCAGTTTCTGTGCTGTTCTCCAGCTCGGAGCTGGGGTCATCGGCCAACTCGCAGCCAGCGCTGCTCTTGGATTCCTCAGGGGTCCTGTGGATAGGAGGTCTGGAAATGACACCAAACTTCCTTGTTCTCTTCCCCTTTTTTGACGTTTGGTCACTGGGCTCCAAAGGAGGTATCTCTCCTGGTTCTGAGCTGTTAGTGTTGCCATTGTAAGCAGAGTGGGCTTTGTGCTTGAAGCGCCGCAGCATGATCAGGTAGATGAAGCCGCCATTCCAGCACTGCTCAGCGAGGTAACTGCAACACACAGACAGCCCTGTTAGACTCCACCAGGCCCAGCCCCCAGCACCCAGACAGGACCAGCACTGTGACACACAAACAGCCCCATTAGACTCCAGACCCCTCCTGGACACCAGTGCCCAGCACCCAGCCAGGACCCCGTGGCCAAAATCCTAGCCAATGGACTAAGGTTCACATTCTCTAGCCAATTCAACCCTCAGCCCATTCTTTTACTGTGTGTAATTGTTGATATTAAAATGGTCCCCAGCTCCTCAAAGCAAACACGAGCCTCCAATTTAAGTTCCTAAGAATCAGAAGCCAAAGCAGGTTTTCTACAATGGAGGCTATCTCAACATGTCATTTAATAATCACATTCTTTTGCTGTTGTTTTTCAGTGCTGACAATGAAACTCAGGGCCTCACGTATGCTGGACAAGCACTGTACTACTGAGATCCATTCCCAAACCCTCCCCAAATGATTAACTTTTTAAAAGAAAGGGTCTCATCTAGATTAGGATGGCCTTGAACTTGCTGTGTATTCAGGATGCTTTTGAACTTATGATCTTCTTGCTGAGGATTACAAGTATGTGCTACTGTACCTGGTTTACCTGGGGATTCAACCCAGGGCTTTATGAATGGTAGGCAGGCCCTTTACCAACTGAGCTACATTCCTAGCACTAGACAGCAATTCCTAAAGGAAAAATAACTTCTACTCTTCTGCACAGTATTGCTCAGCACAGTAGATTAACTATGGTTGACAATGTTTAGCTGTATATTTCAAAAGTAGAGAGGATTTTTAATGTGCCCAGCACAAAGAAATGATAAATATGGAAGGTGATTAATGCTAATTACCTTATCTAATAATTATATATCATATATGAAATAATACATGGTATCCTGTAAGTATATATAATTGTCATTAATAAAAATAATTTTGAAAGATAAAGGGGTTTATCTAAAAAATGTCAAAAACACCTCCATTCTTTTAATAATTTGTGATGGAATTATACTAGATTCCCATCTTCATGGAATAATGCTACAAGTCCCCAGAGTAAAGAAATGCTAAAATATACTGGGAGAAATATGAAGTTCTACTTTCAGAAATTAAAAACAACAACAAAAAAATCCCTGCACAACAGGAACCTCTGTCGCACAGCAGCTAAGTGACACACAGCCAATACTGACTATGGGGCAGGGTGCTGGCTGAGGAGCGATGGCAGCCGGCTGTGGGAAGGTTCATTTCTTGGTGATGGTCTCCGTTTGGGTTATTTGCAGCATACAAAGAACTCCCATTTTCAGTCTGAGCATCATACTAAGAGAACATGACAAAGTAGAAAACACATTGACAAAACGGAACAGGACAAAGAAGGCTGTTGGAAACTGTCAACTACAAACAGTTGGAGGAGCAGGAGACACTTGACATGGACAGGACAGGATCAGAGCCAGTCACTATATACTTGAGGGCTGACAGATTCCGAGAATCAGGAAGAAATACAAATGAGAATGCATGTGAAGTCTGACACACAGTAAGTGGCCCAGAGCTTAAAGAATCCCAAGAAAAGAGAATGTCAAATGAAACAAGCAATGCCTAGTATGCAGGATCCCAGATGATTAAAGCTACAGCAAAGAGAATACTTGCTCAAAGTCAGAAAATGAAGATGAAATGGACCCTCCACTAACCATGTCCGACAAAAACCTACAGCTCCCCAAAGAACCCAGGAGACTGCACCATCCTACACATCACTGGTTCCCAAGCAGATTGTCAGCAACCAGATCTTCACAAATCTGACCTGCTTCTAGCCTTCCTGCGCCTACCCAGAAAGGGCCTGGGGCTATCTGCCTCCATATTCAATAAGTGAGAAATAGGTTTCCCAAATGTTCCAAGCCAGCTGCTCTCTCCAGGCACAGTGCTGACGCCAAAGAAATGGAGACCACAGGTAAACAGGCAATGACCCTGTCACCATGGAAAATCAGATCGGCCAGCACACAGGAAGGACAGGTCACCAGACGACTTCTCTGATC
>PVHP010027505.1:0-23844 GCA_004024765.1 Zapus hudsonius | reverse complement strand
CTCTCTCTCTCTCTCCCCTCTCTCCTCTCTCTCTCTCTCTCTCTCTCTCTCTCTCTCTCTCTCTCTCTCTCTCCTCTCTCTCTCTCTCTCCCCGTTGACCACTGTGCTGTAGTGTTGGGTGGAGTACCTATCCTGTGGAACTGGGTTTTGAATCCTGATGTCTCAGCCTATGTTGTAGTCGGCTCCAAATTGCTGGGATGAATATCCAAACCAGATACAGTTTAGGGAAGAATATATTTATTTCAAGCTTACAGTTATAGAGGGAAGTTCCATCAGTGGCAGCCCATTGACATGCCAAAGTGTTTTGAAGAACAGCAAATCATTCTTTTCCAACAGTAGATGTGAGCAGTGATTCAATGGCATATTTGTTTTCACCATTCATGTACCTTTAGAAGCTCTCTGTTTTAATTATGTCTTATTAAAATATTGAACTTGTAATAAAGGATTGTTTTTGGCTTTCTTTCTTCCATGATCCCATATTCAAATGAGTTAATTACTGCCAAATTTAAAAATTCTTTTTGGCTCTTGTATAATTGTTTGAATTCATATGTGAATACCTAGTTATTTAAAGTCCATTATCACCAACATCTACAAATAATCACATATCATTTTATTGGTTCTGGTCTGGGTTAAGCATTACCTAACAAGTAAGATCAATTCATTCAATAGGAAGTAGAAGCTGTTATGGATGCCATGACAGAGAGTCGGGGTCATAGCCAATTAGCCAGCTGTTGATTACCCACCTAGGTTGGGCACCACTATTGCACAGATGGGCACTTCTTGACTTGCTTGTCTGTGCCATATAGCAGCGTGTTCTACACTCTCAGGCCATTGGTTGTTTGAGCAATTATTCTTGAGGTTAGTCTTCCTCCCATTCTGTTCATGGCCCCTTGTACCAAGTGGTGCCCTCAGCTTCCTCAGGAGCTTACTGTATAAAAGCTAGGGTTTTATGGTGTCAATTAATTATTAGTTCTGTTTACTGTATGAGTCCCACCACCTTCTTATCCCCCCCCCCCAATTCTCTCCATTCACTTTTATAGTCTCTCTTGTTCACTGACAGATATTCTTAATTTTCTGGTTTAACATGGTTAGGAACCACATATGAGGAAGAATATGAGGTGCTTGGCTCTCTGCTCTTGTGTGTGTTCACTAAGAATGATTTGCTCCAGGTTCATCCATTTTTCTTTAAATTTAATTATGTCATTTTTTCTTTCAGTTGTGTAGAACTCCATAGTTTATATGTACCAAAACATTGATATACACTTGTCCAGTGATGAGCATTTGGGTTGATTCCAATTCTTTCCTATTATGAATTGAGCTGCTATAAACATGGTTGAGCAAATATCTGTGTTCTTCAGTGAGGATATTTGAGGGTAGATGCCCAGTAGAGGGATAGCTGTGTCCACTGGTACCTCTATATCCATCCTGTTCAGGAGCCTCCACACTGATTATATAGTAGTTGTACAAGTTTGCATTCCTACCATCAGTGAATGAGGGTCCCTTTTTCCCCACATCCTCACCAGCATCTATTTTTGGTAGATTTTTTAATGAATACCATTCTGACTGGCATAAGGTTGAATCACATTGTTGCTTTGATTTGCATTTCTCTGATGATTGATGACATTGAATATTTTCTCAACTGGGATTTGGCCATTTGTATTTATTCCTCTGTGAATTCCCCGTTGAGGTCAATTGCCCATTTTGTGTGAGGGCTGTGTGATATTTTTGATTTTTTTGAGTTATTTGCACATTCTAGATATTAAACCTCTATCCGTAATTTAGGTGGCAAAGATTAACCCACAGTTTGATGGTGGTCTCTTGCCTTGAGTGTGGCATGCTTGCCACAAATAAAATCAAATATCTTAGAATAACTCTAAAAAAGGAGGTGAAAGACTTGTATAATGAAAACATAAAAACACTGAAGAAGTAATTTGAGGATGACATGAAAAGATGGAAGATCTCCCATGCTCCTGGATAGGTAGAATTAATAACATGAAAATGGCAACTTCCAAAATCTATATACAGATTCAATGCAATACTAATAAAAATACCACCTTCATTCTTTGGAGACATAGAAAAAATAATCTCCAAATTTATTTGGAATGGCAAAAGGCCTTGGATATCCAAAGTCATCCTAGTAAAAGAAGAAGGTCCGGTGGTATCACCGTACCTGACCTAAAGATATACTACAAAGCCATCATAACAAAAACAGTATGGTAGTGGCACAAAAATAGATAAATAGACCAATGGAGCAAAATTGAAGACCCTGCCCTAAGCTTGAGAAATAACAGTTACTTTATGTTCAACAAAGATGCCAATAATGTTAACTGGAGTAAAGATAACATCTTTAACAAATGGTGCTGGACAAATTGGATAAATACTTGCAAGAAAATTGAAACTGGACCCTTTCCTCTCACCATTTACAAAAATCAACTCTAACTGGATCAAATACCTCAAAGTGAGACCCAAAGCTCTCAAAACCCTGGAAGAAAAAAATTGGGGGGAATTTTCTACAAGATAGGAATATGGAAAAACTTCCTGAACAAACCTCAGATAGTCCAGGAAGTGCAACAATCACTTAACCAGTGGGATCTCATCAAGCTAAAAAGCTTCTGTACAGAGGTATAGTTTTTAGAAAGTAATACATAATTGCTTTTTTAAAGTATTCTTTGTTTCAAACTCTTTGTATGCCTATAAATTTATAATATGGAAACCATGAAATGAGCACCTTAAATAAAACATCAGTTTTTTAGTCATTTAACCAGAATATTCCCCTTTACCCATTACTTTTCTCTTCATTTCTATTGCAATAAACAGATACTTAAGGTCAGGAAAGCTCATATGCATGTGATAAAGTAAAAATTGTCTCATATTTAGCAATTGGTGAGACTCTAAATGTTAGCACTAACTTGAAAAAGAGAAAATTATACCATACAATCTACTAGGTTGTTAGAAATATAAGGGAATGGAAACTTTAAAGAACATCAGTGTAGGGAAAGACAAATACATCAAAATTTACATGATCATTAGAGAATTCAATGGGGAAAACAAACCTCATTGAATAACTGTTGCTAGGGTTATTGTTTCTCTCTATCAAATATCTAAACACTCAGAAATTAATCTAAGACAGGTAACAACCCTGAAAGTGACATTTCAAATTACAATACTTTATAAGTTGTGACAAGCAAGTCTACCTTTCCAAGGAGATATTTGTTGCAAATAAGGATATGATAGTTTCCATAAGAAAGTTAGATTTATTCAAAAGTCATATTGACCTTCATCTAGTTGTTACTTTCCTGGCTGTAACTTTTTTTTTGCTATTGAGATATTAAATAATATGAGTTATTGAATTTGACAATGTAATATTTTTTCTTGCAATATAAAATATGAACAGATTGTAGAAAAGAGAGATATAAAGACATTTTTAGCATATTAGACACACAAATTTATTGAAATTCTTTGCTAAGATTTGTGATACTCTCTTGGCATTTTTGTAAGTCCCTCAATTTCTGAGCCAATGAAAGTCTGTAATTGACAGCCAAGTCATATAATGAGATTTGTGGCGCTTTAAATTCACTTTGTGGTCTCAATTCTTCATCCTGAGCAGGTGTACATTGATACTTGTAGATTTCATGTTCTTGTTGCAGGGGGCATTGAGAGATTCTATGTATTTAGAATATATAGAAAATACATTAAAATATAGAACTACAAAACAGTTTCTTAGCCATCCCTTGATTTGATCTTCATGTGTTATGTTTGAAATGCCCAGAGTGTGGCCATAACACACTTCTAATCTTTCTAATAACTTCTTATAAATTGTTTTTTGTGATGGTTAAATTTATTGGCAAGTTGACCTGTTTAGCAATCCACAGTAATCTTGGGTGAGTCTCTGATCTTGCCTACAGGAAGTATTGACAAAAGGAGGAGGTCCCTTCTCCAGAGTGAGCCCTTCCTTACAGTGGGTGGGCCTTCCAGAAGGGGACTGGATATAAGGAAGCTTGAGGGGAAGGGAACATCTCTTCTCCCCTGGCTTCTGGTGCTTGTTCATGACTTGCTCTTGCATCCTGTTCTCCTACCCTTCTTGGACATTGGAACACACTTTCCTTGGCCTCACATCGTGGACTGGAGAGCAGCCTCTCCCCAGGGAGTCATCAGGCCTTCAGGGCTGGATTGGGACTGCTGAGGCATCCAGACACGTGGACTGAACAACTACTGATTTCTTCACCTGTGGGCCTGCAGATGCTATTGTTGGACTGTCATAAGCTACCCCAATACATTCCCTTTTACTACAATCCATTCTATCAACTCTTTCATCTAGAAAACCATGACCATTTTTCATCATGTAAGAGATGTTATCAGCAACAACTGTTGCATGTAATCATTCTGATAACTCAGATGAAACAATGAGCCTAAATTCTCCACATAAATGAAGAAATATAAAGAATGTATAAACTTAGATTTAGGAGTCATAGTGATTGAGAATGATGAATTAATTTTGCCTAGGACTGGTAAAGGATAGCATGACTGAACTCTCAGGATTGATCATAATTTTCTATTTCCTGAAAGAAATGTTATAACAAGGTGTTGGGATTTCAGGAAAGCCTTTGAACCACAAACCTTAAGTTAGTGTCTGCATTTAACAACAACAAAAAAAAAATGGACAAACCAGACTAAGAAAGACAATAAATTATCAAATTTATTGAGGGAAGTATAAAACTAAGGGAAGAGAAATGGATACACTTAAGTGATGGGCCTGAAAGAAATGTGAAAAGGGCTTTAGAGAGGAAAGAGAAGAGGACAGAGAGCTCCTGGCAATGGAAGGCAGAAAGGTGTGAGCCCATGTGGGAATAGGGGTTGGGGAGTTGTTCCTCCTCACAGCCCAGCCTGCTGAGAAGAGGGTAGACTTACCAGGACCTGGAAGTTCAGGAGAGATGACCAGGCAACAAAAAGAGGCATGCCCCTCTGATAAATGTATGTTTTAAATCTTTTTGTAGTGGGCAATACCTTCAGGCTCAGGTGAGCCTGGGAGAGAGCTTATTGGTCTGGAATGGGGGCTGGCTCAAACATAGGCCAGACATGATGCCACGTTTTGGGGCTGAGTTTAACCAACCCCAACATCAGGATCAGATGTTAATGCTAGGAAAGGGGAACTCCCTTCCAGGGAGGGGCTTGGGTTGCTCATGGAAAATAATAATAAAAAAAAGAGGTCCTGGGAACTCCCTGTGGTAAGAGATAAGAAGTCTGATCATACTTTGATCTCTAGCAACATGGAGGCTACAAGGGCAGGTCAAAGACATTCCTGCCTTTATTTTCAGGGTCATAGTCACTCTAACTTCCCCAATGCTGCACTGTAAGTAAAGGAAGGTAATAAAGAATTCCCATGAACAAAATTAAACATCAAATGACTAATTTGGAAATATTTGCAACATGTATAATCTGAATATGCATTTATCAATTAAATCATATCAAGTATGTATTAGCTAAATAATTCAGCGGCAAATAAATGAGGCATATAATTATCCAAAAAGTATGTTTAAAAGGCTTACCTGATTAGAAGCTAAAGAAATGGAAAAAAAAAGCATTCGAGATACTTTTTCTAATTAGAATGTTAAAAACTACTTAATATTCACTAATGGCTTCCAAGGGGGAGCTGAATCTATCAAATATACTGTATAGTCATGACATGTCATACCATGTTCCTGGATGGTGATTTGGGGGGGCATGAAAGACTTACATAGTCACATGGTAATTCCACTATGAGAAATTGATTTGAAGAATGTGAATAAAGATGTGAGCTAAATTTTGTATCAGGAAGTTGTATCATAATGAAAATTCAATTTAAATGCCAGACAAAATGAATAAAAAATTATGGTTGTATATATAATCAGTGATTTTAAAACTAGAGAGTATATGAAATGAACATAAGTAGTAGTAACTATGTGTTTATATATACATTTGGTTCATATGGACATGTACTTCATTACAAGGCTGGATTTAAAGTAATTTGTTGAACAAAAACTTGAATATACTTTGAGAATATTCTGAGTCACCCTCTGTATCCTTGAGGTTCAGTTTTGATTTTTAACATAGGGGAATTTATTCTCAGTCATTACATAATAATGCATTAACTAGCAAAAAGATCAAGCTGAATATATAAATCATTGCAGCCTACATTAAGACAGTGCTATATGAATATCTGGATATTATTTAATTAGAGAAAAAATTAGATAATATATTAACTTTAGATGATAGTATCTAGTCCAATAACTTTAAGATAAATTGTTAAACAGGGCTTCAATAAACTTAAGAACACCATCAAAATGGTCAATGAAATTTGTAATGTAAGTAGGTCCTAAAATTTGGTTTCTTGACCTTAAAAATGCAAATCATGTGCTTTTAATTCCTAAAATGTGCACACTCTTTAAATTAACATTGTTCTTACTCTTATGAATCAGACTATCCCAGAATTCATAGAGAATAGGCATCTATCACTGATAAAAATCCAATTGGGAATTAGGAATCAGTTAAGAAGAGACAGTAAGTCTTTCATATGTTTGGAGAAAGTTTGTAACAATTTCTAGTCAAAACTTCCACAAATGCTAGACTCTAGACAAATCACTTAATCATTCATTTTCTCTCTACTTTTGTAAAATCGGTACTTCTATGGTCATTCACATAAATCTAATGCAAGGTTTAAATGGCATAGCACCTGTAAAACACACTCGGTAGAATTTTTTACATCATAAATTGTTAGATTGAGATATTTCCCCATTTGCACCAATTTGGAACTTTCAGTGTGATTTATCTATTGGTCACAAATCTTCTCTTTTATGCCCCAGCCTGGGTCAGTGCCCAACACATTTAACTCTTGGTGGCTGCTTCTATTGTATTATGAAAACAGTTCTTATGATGGCTTTTTGTATAAGCTTTCTGGTACATAAATGAGATGTATGTGAGAGCTACATGGAGTAGGCTATGATTCAGACACTACAGGTTCCCGGGTAGGTGACAAGAGTCTTCACTTAGCTTGGCATGACATTGACCTGGAAACTTCAGATTATACAGCTGTATAGGAAATGGTCAGCTTTGTTTGCCAGCAGATTAGTGATCAGTTGGTTTAAGTGACTTGAGGACAACCATTTTCCTTATCCCTTGATTCTGGAATCATGAACATGATCACTGTAGTTATTTCTTTGTGATATACATGTTGTATAAAATATGTTTATAATTATATATGTCTATATAATTATATATATATATATATATATATATATATTAAAGTTATATATTTGTTGTATATAACATATGTGTTTTAGTTACCTCATGTTGCTGGGAAAAAGCACCTGACCAAAAGCAATTGATGGGAGAAAAGGGTTTATTTTGGTTTATAGTCTTGAGGAGAAACTTTATGATGGCAAGAAAAGATAGTAGAACAGGCTGGGCATCACTTCTTGTCATGGCAGGTGGAAAAAAGCAGCAAGAGAGTGAGCTGAGTTAAATCTGGCAAGCTAGGGGCAATTAACCTCAAAGTCAGACCCCAGTGACAAAACCTTTCCAGCAAGGTTCCACCTCCCAAGTAGCCATCAGCTGGGGAGAAACATTTAAAACTCTTGAGGTCATGGGAGCATTTGATTCAAACTATCAGGATACATACAAGTATATGATGCTTCCGTTACATACATACACACATGCATATAAACTCACATGAATACATATAAACATACATGAATACATACACACATGAATAAATACACACATACATGCATACACATGCATGCATATGCATACTTATATATACATATGCATTTACTTCGTGTGTGTGTGTGTGTGTGTGTGTGTGTGTGTGTGTGTTGAAGAGGGTTCTCACTCTAGCCCAGGCTGATCATCAACTCACTATGTAGTACCATGCTGGTCTCAGACTCACAGCGATCATCCTACCTCTGCCTACCTCCCAAGTGCTGGGATTAAAGGAGTGTGACCCCATGCCTGGCTTTGTATACTGCTTTGTTGAAATTAACAAAATGGGTGAGTTCTGGGGTTAGCATGACACCTTATTTCAAAAAAAAAATTATGGGGCTGGAGAAATGGCTCAGAGGTTAAGGCACTTGCCTATAAAGCAGAAGGACTGGAGTTCAATTCCCAGTACCCACGTAAAGCCAGACACATTAGGTGGCACATGCAACTGGAGTTAGTTTTCAGTGGCTGGAGGCCCTGGCACAACTGTTCTCTGTCTCTTTCTCTTTCTCTCTGTCTCAAATAAATAAATATTTTTAAAAGATGAAAAGTCACCATGTTGACCTTTGCCTTTCACATACATGCCCATGTGTGTACCTGTTCAAATGTCCACATAAAAACATTTGCAGCCACACACGCATACCACAGCCAGATGCCATGAAAGAAGAAACTTAGTGACTTGTGAAAACACTCTTTACCAAAAAGGAATTCTTAAGAATTTTTCTTGGAAGTTCCTCTGTGACCAGATGGAAAAATGCCAAAGTCGTGTTAAAATAATGTGGTCCAGGTGCACTGTGTTCTGACAAAGCCTCCAGACATCCATGCTGGTTCACTGCCTGCAGACCAGAATGCCCAAGTCTCGGTGGCTGAGGACAGTGGACATTTTCCAGGGTTAGATATCTGTAGCTTCTTAGAACTTCTTGGTTCTCCTTAATCCTTCTCCATGTGTCTCTTCTTTCCAGAACTCTAGTGTACCCAGATGCCTTTGTTTGTGAAGTACTTCCTCTCATCCCCCAGGAGAGCAGCAGGAGGCCGAATGGAAGCACCTGCAGGTTTCAATGCTGAGTAAGCAGGACAGGATATTGATGTTCCTTGCAACCAAGTCAATAGGCCAATGAGAGGAAACAGATCTTCCACCTGCTGTGGTCACAGTTCAAAGCTGGAAGCAATCTATTTCAAATACAGTGATCATAAGTATTTTTCCTGTGGCAAAATATTCAAAGAAAGTTTATAAATTGCAATTAGTCAGTTTTTGTCACTACAACAAAATTTCAGAAGTTGAGTATTTTTAAAAATTAGAAAAACTTATTTTGCTCACAGTTTTGGAAGCCTTGTTGTCCTGATCCCTGGGGAAGTCCGCGTAGCAGCTGACATCATGGCATGAAAGTGTATGTGACAGAAAGAGCACAAAGGCAGGCAGAAAGCCAGGGAGTGACTTGGGAGTCAGAGTGAGGATTTAATTATCCACTTGCTCTCATGGGAACTCACCCCCAGAGACAACTATTCTATTCCTTTGGCAGCACTGCCTAAAACATGGAGACTTTCTACTGGCCCCTGCTCCTTAATGGTACTTGTGAGAGTTTCAGACCAGCTTCATAGACCCCCCCTCCCCTTGAGTGGGCAGTGTCTCTAGTCAGAGCTCAAACCTAGATGCTAAAACTTATTGGTCAGGTATAGACCAATCAGCTATCTCTCTGACTTACCTGGGGGAAGTTTTAAAAACTTCCCTAAAACAAAGCCCACTCTCTTCTTCCACATGGCATCCTAGGAGGACTTTCATTATCCAGGTAAGGCCTCGCCCCAGTGGAGTGGGGTGAGGCTCAAGATCTCCCCACTTGAACTTTTTCTCATGATGGGAGCCCTGTGTTATCTTTTCTTTTCCTCCCTGTTTAGCTAAACAGCATTGATTTTGGCTAAAACCTCTCCCATGTGTTCTCCCCACAATGGTGGCTGGAGAACTCTATAACTCCCCATTTTCCTTTAAATAAAGTCTTACACTATCCCTTAAACTCTGGTTGTCTATGATTTTAATTCTTTAACTTTTTAGACAAGAATTCGGGTACTCCTTAAATTTTGAAGTGCGTTGGAATTTTTGCTGGGTGTTATCTAAATTCTAATCCTCAGCTCATCCTGCTACAGATCTGATACATGATGATTTGGGGAACAAGCAACATCTGAATTGTGGCATAGATCTTCTCAATCACTCTGAGTTTTTGGCTAATATTTGTAAGAGAGATTTCAAGGTCTGTTCTCTGATCTGTGTTTGGCACAGAAAGTCCTCTGTGTTGTTTAAGAAAATGAAACCTGCTAAGACATAGTTTCATATTCTGGCTCAATAACTTTGTAGACATAATTTTGTGTTTCCCTCAAGTGAGTGTGAGAAGAATTTTTTTTTTGTTGTTGTTGTTGTTTTTGGTTTTTCTAGGTAGGGTTTCCCTGTAGTCCAGGCTGACCTGAAATTCACTATGCAGTCTCAGGGTGGCCTTGAACTCCGGCAATACTCCTACCTCTGCCTCCCTAGTGCTGGGATTAAAGGCATGCGCCACCATGCCTGGCTCTAGAAGCATTTTTAAAGGTTAAATGAGAACAGTATTTATAAAGTAGAAACTGGTGGCATTCTGAAATATAGGTTATGCATATTACTGTTGATGATATTATCATTATGCCACTGGAAGATAGGGTCAGTCATATTAAATTAAATAGAGAAGAATACATACATTCACCTAGATCACAAAAATTCACTCCACAAACATATATATATATATATATATATATATATATATATTTGAAAATCAATTAATGCAAATATAAAGAAAGATACCGAAAAAGAGTAGCTATATAACACAATCAAAGAAACAGAATAAACAGTTTATAGAGTCTTATAATAGCATATTTCCTTGATTACATCTAGAAAGAAACATTCAAAAGTAAGTAACAAAATCAAGATGTCTTTTGAGTGAAAGAAAAGGGGCATGAATAATTGAGAAGTCTTATGAGAATCTTAGAAAATACACAATTCCCAACAGAAGTCATTTACATCTAGTTAATATAAATTAAGAGGAATTTAATAAAAGTATTATGGCATTAAAATATTCCCATAAGGCAATTCTGAAGCTAATATAATCAATATAGACTTTAGTATAATAAATATGACTTTACAATGTATAAATGATCAATGCTTAGATTGACAGAATGTGCAAAAAAAAAAAAACATCGTTTGTGTAGGACTGATTTTACCATTAAGATTAACACCAAAAAATCATTTGTATATCATAAGGTAAAATTAGATTTATGTGTTTTCTGGGCTAGTTTTGTGGAACAGTTATTATTCTAAGAACTATTTGTCCATCCCCTCTCATTCTCGCCTACCTCCTGCCCATGTTAATCCTGAGACTCTGGAACTACCTTAAGGTGTTCGGCTTTCTCCCAGACCACACCTCTGTATACCACCTAAGGCCTCTCTCTCTCTCTCTCTCTCTCTCTCTCTCTCTCTCTCTCTCTCTCTCTCTCTCTCTCAAAGAGCAGTTTCTAGCCTCTTCCCACCAACCCACTCCCTGGCCCACCCTCGTTCCCTTTATGCCTCTCATGCTGCAGTGCATGCCTACAGCTTTTTCTCCCCTTCTCTCTCCCATCTCTTTTTTTCAGTGCACCCTTTTCTCTCTTCCCTTTTCTGTTTTTTTTAATCTTGATTGTCCAAAATTAGATACATTGTAGGAACAAATAACAAACACAATATTTGGTATTCCCATTTCCCTCCTCCCTGTCCCCAATCCCCTGGATATCTTTCTCAGTGGGCACACTGGATCAATCTATGTGGTAAGGAATTATGGATAGTACAGGAGGCAACCAGGTACCACCCTCATTGTGTTGTAACTTTGTTTTTTATCTTCTCTCTGTGTCTTTCTTTTTCCTTCTCTCCTGTTGCACTAATGTTTTAGGTCCAAGATGCTGTCTGACTTGATCCTCCATTGAGAACCCAAAAATCTAACAGTAATGACTAAAGAAATATTTTTCAGTAACACTGAATTCACCCACCATTCTGAGCTCATAAATGGTCATTTTACCAAATAATCTATGTAACTTTTTTGGTGATAAATGCTTGTAAAAGTTTAAGGATCTATTATGGCAGTGAAAAAAGTTAGAATTGTATTTATGTGGCACAGTTCAGTTCAGCTGTGATAGGGTTCCTTCCTTCCTTCCTTCCTTCTTTCTTTCTTTCTTTCTTTCTCACAACAGATGTGGATTTGGACAGTCTGGGAATAGGACAGCAATAACCACGCCACCAAGATTATAAATTTAGGGCTGGAAAAAGGCTCTGAGAGAGGTTAAGGTGCTTGCTTGCAAAGCTTAACAACCCAAGTTCAACTTCTCAGTACCCATGTAAAGCCAGATGTACAAAGTGACACATGCATTTGGAGTCTGTTTGCAGTAGTTGGAGGCCCTGGTCTGTCCATTCTCTCTCTCTCTCTCTCTCTCTCTCTCTCTCTCTCTCTCTCTCTCTCTCTCTCCCCTTGCTAATAAATAAATGAAAAAGAATTTTTAAAAGATTAAGGGCTTTAAATACAGCTTGGAAGTGGTGGACTGCAATGCAGTCCTCAGGGGGTTGACGCAAGAAAATGATAAGTTCAATGATAACCTGTCTACAAAAAGAGTTCAAGGCCAGTCTGGACAATTTAGTGACAATCTATCAATTTTTCATCGATCTATCTATACTCTATCATTATCTTTCTATCTATAGGACACACCCATATGTTTTAATATATATTCATATTAATATTACATATGTAAAGAGAAAAACAACTGGAGGCTTATCTATTAAACATAAACATAAAGAATTGGCTCATGTGATTACAAAGATTCTTTAGTCCAAATCTTGTATGAACCCAAGACTGGAAACCCAGTACAGTCTTTGACTAAAGTCTGATATTCATCTGCTGTAGAAGCTTTGATGGAGGGGAGGATCTGCTATGCTGTTCTATTCAGGATTTCAATAGGAGATTTGTCCACACCATGGCGGCAATCTGCTATAAAATACCGACTGAAATGTTCATCTAACCCAGAACATATTTATAGAAATATCTGAAACAATGTCTGATCAAATATGCAAAAATCCTACTGTAGTGTCAAACTGATACTTAAAATTAACCATCTCATGGATTGGATGTATCACAGTAGTTTCAGCATGCTTGTTTAGAAAGTGTGAAGCCTTGGGTTCTAGCAGAAGCTTCAAATAAATGTACAGATAAATAAATAATAAAAGGTTTAAGAATCATAGAAAGGAGAAGTTTGAAGGTAAGGTTGCACACCTGCTGATTTCAAGTATCTCTACAGCCTTATTAAAGGAATCCTGCTCTTTCTACTTTCCTTAGCCCAAACTCAGTCACATGGCTATTAGTTCTGGCCTTCTTAAATAATATCAGGATTTTTTGAACAAGAAAAAAAGGGACAGCAGATGTTGGGTAGTCAATTGGCTGAGTCTGACCTACTCTATAAACTATAGTGCCATCAGTTTATAAAGCACGGATTTATATATTTTATAAGTCAGGCAGCTAGAAAGTAAATGTTCTCCAGGTTTCTGAGGGAGTGACTCAAAGAGTCCCAATTTCAAAGAATTTGATTGGTATTTCAGCGTTTGAAAGAGAAAAGGTCAAGTAGTTTGCAGATGTTACCAGCCAGGTAGACACTTTTCTTTGTGAATTCACTTTTGTCCCACACAACAGCAGCCATTATTAAGGACAGGTAAACTTGAAAGGGTAATTGTACTGATGTAATTATTATGGCTGACAAGTGAAGGGCTTGAGCTATCAATTACATGTTCACTTGCCTCCATTTCACTAACATATACATACATACTTATATGCCCTTATTTTAAAAATTACCTATTTTTGTACAAACAGATATGTGCCTTCAATTGTTAATTAAAGGTTAGAAGAAGGCAACTTGTATTTCCATTGGTTCACATACAATATTGTGGAATATCTCATGAAGATTTTTCACATACGAATGCTAATGTAGTTTACTATTCATTTTATAGTCACTAAGTGTTTATAACATGATGTATTGCAACTTGCTTAGTCTCTCTTCCAGGACAAACATTCTGGTTTTAAAAACAATGTTGAGAAAATCCAGACTCAATAAACATGGAAAATGTCTATGTTCACAGAATGTTTTTTTGAAAATTTGGCATTATTAACTTTTTACACTTTGAGATTTTGTTCCTTTGGTTGGACCAATTTTAATATTTTATTATTATGTTTATTCTTAGATAATCTATGCATAGTCTCTATTATGTACATTATTTATTGCCTATGTATATCATTATTTATACAAATTTGTTCTTGCATGCTATATAACTTTCACAGCATTTTATATCAGTTTTCTATATATTTGTTCAAATTCTAGTTATTCAAAATTTTATTTTACTGAATTTTCATTTTAGTTTTTTGGATATTTCTATTTCATAGAATGTCATCACCAGAGTATAAAACTATATATTAGCATTGTCTGTATTCAGAATATTCTGTACCTTATCATCTTTATCTTATCAGTTTATAAACTTCATTGAATCTGCTATAATTTTCTACACATTTATTGAGAATAGTGCCTGCTATATGTTATAGTATTTTTTATTGAACCTAAACTATCACATATCATGTTAAATTAAGTGGGCAATTATTTTGATGGAGTCCAAACATTTCCACTGATTTGACAATATGATTTTAATATACCAATGAGTGCATCTCCCTATTGTTTTCCACATACAAAAAGTTCCAGTCAAAATTTACCATGTGTCATAATTTGACATGGAGCAATGGGGGAGAAGAATCAAGAACAACAGAGAGACATACTGACCCGGGAAGACAGAAGGATCAGCAAACCCACACATTGACATTCTATGGAGTCCAAAACATATACTTTTACTATAAAAAAGACTTGTATTATACAAAATTGTGAAATCAAGTTATTTAAAACTAACTATATATATTCAAGAGTATTTAAACACATTATATATTAATAGACATGCCTATATTCATATAAATATCTATATTACTATATATATACATGCATACAAATTACATTACATATATGCATATGCATCACATTCTGTATATATATACATGCATGCATATACATTACTTATATATACATGCATATTATATATATATATATATATATATATATATATATGAATGTGCTCACAAAATCTTAAAAGTGGTTTCATTTGTATTGCTTTCTTTTGGTTCTATAGTAACCTAGACTAACTTTAAGCTTGCTATGTAGTTGAGGGTGACTTTGAACTTTCTGATCCTCCTGCCTCTGTCTTCTTAAATGCTGGAATTACAGGCATGTCCTACCACGTCAGACTGTAAAGGAAATAACTTGGAAAGTGTCCGTTTCTTTTTTTAAAAAAAAGCCAAAATATGTGAGAAAAATCTTCAGAAGATGCAGAGTAAGCAGTAAAGAAAATAAAGCAGACAGAGATGGGAAGAGACATATAGCTGAACATTTCAAATTGAAATAATCTAGCAAAAATATTAGCTTTAATTTTTATTTTAACAAACAATGTTTTCAAAATCATTAGAACAGTAAAGAGCACTATGATCTTCAAAATCTTTCAGTTTTGGCCAGAGATGAATAGTTAACAATTTATGATTCCTATCAAAATTCAAAAAAAAATTCTTGATAAAAATAGAATGTTCCGGGCTGGAGAGATGGCTCAGCAGTTAAGGTACTTGCCTCCAGTGCCTAAGGCCCCCGAGTTCAATTCCCCAGGACCCACATAAGCCAGACCCACAAAGTGGTGGCCCTGCATGCTCTCTCTCTCTCTCTGCTTGAAAATGAATAAATAAAATATTTAAAAATAAAATAAAAGGAACCTTTCTTTAAAAAAAAATAGTAAGTTCCATTTTGAAGTTCCCATGGAATCTGATTTCACCCCTAATGTCCAAATCATCTTGAAAATGAACAAGTTGGACATCTCATGGTTGATGATTTTAAAAATGACTGTGATGCTGAAGAAATCGCAGCAGTGTGTGAGTGGTACAGACAGATACAGATCAGGAGGAGAGAATAGAATTCCCAGAAGTATAGATGATGTAACAGTTACTGTCTTAGTCAGCCACACACAGCTGGGATGAATCTTCAAACCAGGCACAGTTTATGGGAGGAAACGATTTATTCAAGCTACAGATCCAGGAGAAGTCCCATTAAAGTGAAAGAGACTGGTCCTCTTTCACAGGTTCAAGCAGAGAGAAAAACCCATCACCAACACCACACTTCAGAATAGGGAACAGGCAGGAGTCAAAGAAGAGAATTTCTTCCCCTTTATATAGCCTTAGGGTGGGGTCTTGCAACCCTTCTCCAGATTTAATGGCTTCCTGAGTCTCTGGGATTTCCTTCCTGCACTGCCCACACAGGAAAGGGTGTTTACTTCTAGCTTCTTTACATCCTTCTCCCTACTGAGAGGCTGCCTTCATGTAAACATCCTTAGAGACCCACCAAGATTACTTGAAAGGTCAAATTGACAACAAATCTTAACCATCACAGTTACATTCTCTTTGCTGGGACAAAACACCTGACCAGATGCAGCTGATGGGAGAACAAGGTTGACTTCAGCTTTGGGGAAGGTTCATCGTGGCAGGGAATACTCGGCAGAGCAGAAGCCCATTCATTACAGCTTGTCACAACAGCTAATAGGATGAGCAACACCAGTGAGCTGTCTTGTTCTGGAAAGCTGTGCTAATACACCCTCAGGTCCACCCCCAGCAACATGGTCCTTCCAAAAAGGCTCCAATTCTCAAGTTGACACCAGTTGGGGACAAAGCATTCAAAGCACATGACACTATGGGGGTCATATCACATTTGAACTATCACACATGGCTAAATAATTTTCAACAAAGAGGGGAAAAAAAAACACTTCAGGGAGAAACAAAAATGGCAAAGAATGAAGTTGAGCCGGGTAGAGTGGAGGCTCCCTTTAATTCCAGCACTCAGGAGACAGATTTAGGAAGATCCCTGTGATTTTGAGGCCAGTCTGGGACTAGTTAGTGAATTCCATGTCAGCCTGGGCTAGAGGGAGACCCTAGGAGATTAAAGTAGTAGGCCGTGCACAAGAGGTAACTTGAAACTGATCAACATTCTAAATGTAAGCAATACAATTTCACACCCTAGAAGAAAATATGGCCGGGGATCTCACACAACAGGATTTGACAATGGTATCGTGGACTGACACAGAGTAACAGAAATAAAACCTGACAAACCAGACTGCATCAAAATGACATCCTCTGTTTCCAGATGACATAATGAACAGGGTTAAAGAGAAAGCTAGAGAACGGCAGAAAACAAATACAAGTGATAATATGTGACATGAGGCTAGGATCCAGAATATTAAGAGTATACCTTAGCAACAACAACAAAAAAATAAAAATAACTTGGTCAAAAAATGTCAAAAGGGAAGGCATAGATATTTCTTCAAAGGAAATACAAGAAGAATCAACAGCATATGGGAAAATGTTCATTGCTAAATGGGAGCCAAAGCCAAATTTAAATGTTACCTCTTTCCATTAGGACAACCACTATTAAAAAATATTAATTCTGAGAGTTGAGGATGTACCGAAACCGGAACCTTATGCACCGTCTAAGGTTATGTGAAATGGCACATTTTCAATTGAAAACACTATAACTGTCATAAAATTAAAATTATAAAATTACTGTATGCTTGAGCAATCCCATTCTTAGTTATGGATCCAAAATTAAAGGCAGGGTTTTGAAGACATATTGGTATGTCCCTGTGTGTCACAGATTCACAATAGCTAAAGGATGAAAGAAATCCAGGTATCCTTAGCATGCAAATGGTTAAATATCATATTTAAATACATTTTTCTGTATACATTCACATGGCATAATGTAGATGACTCAACGAGTAAATCTTTTAGAAATATCCTGACACTCTAATTCCCTTTGCATGAATTACCTGGAGGAATCAACATCACAAATGCACAAAGTAAAATGATGCAGGGGCAGGGGAAACTCCAGGAGAAATGGGGAATTTTCCACATCATATAGCATTACAGTTTTACTAGAGGAAAAGTCTTAGGGAGATTCATTTTAGAACTCTTAATAAGTACTTCAACCTAGCAAACTGTATATCTAAAAGTAGTTAAGTTGAGAAATATTAAGGTGTGAATTTTTCATGCTAAAATTTAGAAAGAACAACAATAAAAGTTATGAAATACTCAAACCCCCTACAAGATTGTTCTCTAAAATTTCTAAATTTTGTCAGATATAAAAAAAAATTGTGTTTTTCCTTTAGGCATTTGTTGGAATGAAATGATATGAAAACTGAATTCCACATGTAGCAATGTTTTTTAGTTGCCCAATAAATTTTCTGAATGACTAGTGTGTAACAAAGGTGTGCATTCTTCTCTGTCCCAGTTCGGTGTCCCACTTATATGTCTTAAAGTACAAGTACGGTTCTTCCCACACCCACCAAGGCTACAGAAGTCCCTATCAATCTCTAAACCCTTTCTTTTTTTAATATTTTATTTATTTATTTGAGAGAAATAGGTAGAGACAGAATGGGCACACTAGGGCCTCCAGCCACCACAAACGAACTCAAGACACATGTGCCCTTTTGTGCATCTGGCTTTTATATGGGTACTAGGGACTCAAACTAGGGTCCTTCTGTGTTGCAGGCAAACACCTTAACCACTAAGCCATTTCTTCAGCCCTCTTTTTTTTTAAATCATCACTTCTTTGCTCTTAATCTCTCAATAAATGACAGTTTGCATCAATTGAGTATATCTAATTTCAGTGCAAGTTTTATGAATTTACTTTATAAGTATTAATTAATGAATATAATAGAATTTTCATGCTACTAACTCTAAATAAAAATCGTAATTTGATTTAGACTTTCAATATTATATTTTCAAAGTTAATTATGGTTGATGTATATAGTTGATTGTCATTTATATTATGTATTCCTAATTAGTTTGCCTTTAATATTAATGGTACATATTTAAAACATGTCCAATATTTCACTGTACAATGATGAAAATCCTTTTCTTATTCTGAGTTCTTTAATGCATATTAAAAATTATACTAGGGCTGGAGAGATGGCTCAGCGGTTGGGGCACTTGCCTCCGTTGCTTGAGGCCCCGGGTTCGAGTCCCCAGGTCCCACATGAGCCAGACCCACAGGGTGGTGGTCCTGGTGTTCTCTCTCTCTCTCTCTCTCTCTCTCTCTCCTTGAAAATAAATAAATAAAATATTTAAAAAAATTATACTATACATCTATTATATGTCAAGAATGTTTAAGGTAATTTAATATTGACAAACTGCTTACAAATGTAGTTAAATGACCAATTTAATACACACCCATTCTGAATGACTTTCCATTTTTATGTATTATCATGAAAACTGTCATTATTACACAATTATGTTTGTCATTTTTCAAGAGCTGAAGGTGGTATTTCAGTGTGGTTTAATCCCTGCATATTGAATTATTTATTTGTTCTTTGCTGTAAATTGAAATTGTCATCTGAATTTTGTCTCTGTGTTTTTTAGAGTTTCTTTCATTTTCTTATAGTTTGGCATCCTTAATTTAGTCTGGCGGCTAAGCCATCACAATTTCCTATATACTATAATGTTTTCCCCCTGTTAGAGTTTCCCTTTCATTTTTAAAGCTGCCTTTGATGTTTATAAAGCCTAAATGGTAATGTAGTTGAAATAATCAGAGTTTCCTTATAAGTATGCAGTTCTTCAAGTCTGTTTAGGACATAGTTCTATTCCTCAATGACACTAAATTCTTTCCAGAATAATACTTAAGCACACTAATAGTTTGATTTTTCATTTTAATGGCATATACTGTCTCCATTTGTTTCTGAATATGGTGTGATATATATTTACAATTTTATTTTACTGATTTTTGTTTTGGATACTAAATTATATGATCCCCATTGAGTGAATAATATATCATTTATCCAGTGACATAAAGTCACATATATTAAATTCCTATTCAGGTATGGATCTATTTTTTTGTCTGTATTCTCTTCAGTTAATTAATTTTCCTGTGTCTGAACTACTGATGAAGACATGTATTACTGGAGCAGCATTGTCATTAATCATGCTTTGTATTAGGTTTTGAAAAAGGTAACACCACCCTCTCACTTATATAGGGATATAGAATGTTATTCCTCAAAGTATTTCTGGCTATTCTTGGCTCTTTACTCTTCTATAAAAACATCTTAGTCTTGTTTTCAAATTTGACTAAGAAACCATATTGGAATGTTCTGAAAATTTCTTGAATATAAAAAACAATTGGGGTTAATATTGCATTTTTAATTAATGTGTATTTATATGGCCAATCATCTTTGTATTCACATGTATGTATATATATATTTCTTTTAAATATTTTCCCATAGGTATGTTGATGTGTGTTGTCATGGTTTGATCCAGATGTCTCCCACAAACAATCGATAGAGAGATCGATCCTCAGCTGATGGCAGTTTGGGTTTTACAACTTCGCTGGAGCTGTGTTGTTGGAGGCGGGTTTATGGGGTTATAAACCAGCTTCCCCTTGCCAGTGTTGGCATGCCTTCCTGCCTCTGTTTGCAGTGCTGTGGCGGAGGTGATGTCCACCCCTCTGCTCATGCCATCTTTTTCCCTGCCAGGATGGAATATCCCCTCAAGTCTGTAAGCCAAATAAACCCATTCCTCCACAAGCCGCTTTTGCTTGGGTTCTTTCTGCTCAGCAACAGAGAAAGTTGACTACAACATGTGTTATTTTAGATAGTTGTATTATCATAAATAATATTTTATTATTTTCAAATTTTATGTATTATAATTGATACTGAATGCTGATTTTCAATTCAAAATCCTTATTTTGTCCTCATTAATTTTAATAAATTTGGCTATTGATTCTTAAGAGGACTGAGGGAGAAAATATCAATTTTTGTTGTTGTTGTAGCCACTGGAAACTATGCTTTTTCATGCTTTACAACTTCATCAAGGACCTCAAGCTATTTTGAAATGAGAGCAGTGAAATCTGTTTTCTAAACATACAGGATTAGTTAAAATAACATCTTTGCTTTCTTTTAGCTTTAGAGATAGTAGACATTTTGACCACTTGACTTTGGTAAAATTTCCCTTGCCACAAAAATTCAAGTTTATATACTAATGATTGTGACATTAATGATTCTATGGAACATCACCATGATCCAAATGTGGACTTTTCAAGCTTTTTTATGGAGGCATCAATATTAGCAGGATAAGCAGCAGCCAAACCAGAGACTCCAAGTACTTCCCAGTGAGTCTTCTCTAGACTATTCAGTGAGGACACCAGGGTTAGCAATACAATGGCAGATAGAGTTTCCTGGCCCGTGCTGTTGGCATAAATACTTCTCTTTGTTGAGGGGAAACAGTCAGTATCCAAACACTCAGAATTCAAGTGTAACTGAGTTTCCACTTTCAAAAATAAGTGATGGTGTATATACTTAATTTAAGCTTTGTAGGATGGTTGCAAACCTCAACCTTTGGCATAGGGAAACCTTGATAAAAGGTTTGAATGTGTGCCATGGAAAATAGTATGCTTCAAATACAGATTTTAGAAACTTTACACCAGGACACACTTCTTGTTTGAGCCCTTACTAGAAATGCCATGAGGAAAAGAGATGGCACTGTGATTGGTAGTCAACTGAGATTACGAACACCAAATAGGACCTTAAGAAACAAAACAAAACAGTGTTGATATATTCAAAAGAAAGAAAGGGACCATGACAGTTTCAGGCAAGCTCATAGACCCCATCCCCTTGAGTGGGAGGTGTCTAGCTAGATCTCCCACCTAGGCACTAAAACTGATTGTTCAGGTGTGAACCAACCACCTGCCTCCCTGCTCACCTGGGGTAGGGAATATTCATGGAACAGATAATCTGTCTCTTCTTCACACACATGGCCTAGAAGAAGGACCTCTGACTCTCTAGGAACCAGTAAGGTCTCCCCAGCCCCACACCACACCCTGTGGTGAGGGGCTGGATTTCTCTTCCACCTGAATTTTTCCTTCTCATGATCTTTCCCCATTCTGCTTGTTTAGCTGAACAGCATAAATTCTGTTAAAACTCTGCAAGTGTTCTCCCCACAC
This sequence comes from Zapus hudsonius, assembly GCA_004024765.1. NCBI lineage: Eukaryota > Metazoa > Chordata > Mammalia > Rodentia > Dipodidae > Zapus > Zapus hudsonius. The sequence goes on along the minus strand of PVHP010027505.1, from coordinate 1,974 downwards.
TGGTGGCTGGAGAACTCTGTAACTCCCCGTGTTCTCTTAAATAATAAAGTATCCTACTATACCTTAATATCTGATTGTCTATGGTTTTAATTCTTTTTTTTAAGGCAAAGGAGATTTATTTATTAAATAAGGCAAAGGAGAAAAGGGTGGGAAAGCCCCAAAATGTCAGGACAGGCATGGGTAGGAATTAATAGTTAATTCTTTAACTATGTAGAGAAGAATGCAGGTACTCAAGTTTGGGGGGTGCATTGGAATTTTTGTTGGGCATTATCTAAATTCTAATCCTCAGTTTACCCTGCTACAGGACCAATGTGGGTGGGGCGGCTAAATGAGAATAGTTAAAACAAAGAAATGTTCAAGTGATTAATAAGAGGAGAAATATACAAGTAACAACATTTGACAACATTTTGGAAAGAAATAAATATAATTATTCACTACACCTAAGCAGATCCCACTTATCCAATGTGGATGAATATGAGTCCATTACAGGATACCAGGACAAGCATTAGATCAATGGATGAATATTCTATTAAAGTGGAAGAAGAAGCATCTGGAGTTCATTTGCAGTCGCTAGAGGCCTTGGTGTGCCCACACTTTCTCTCTCTGTCTCTGTCTCTCTCTCTCTCGCTCTCTGTTTGCAAATAAATAAAAATAGTAAAAAAGAAAAAGCTATAGACATAAGGACTATGGTATCTACAACAATTTCCCAAGAGAAATCCAAGGGTATGATTAACATTTAATGGCCTGCTTCTGGGAAAGGTAACCTTTTGGAAAATACTTGATCATTGTGCCTCTGAATTATAGTAGCTTCAGGGTTAGAACAGCAACACAGGGTTGGGAATAATACATGCAAGGTGGAGTGAGATTGTGGTAGAAAACATTAAGTTTTTGATAATTTCCAAATTAGAAAGCAAGAATGACTTTTTTTAAAAAGAGGCACAGTCGAGTCTGTGAAGAAAAAAAATGAAGAGAATGGATGTGATGAAAGTGCTCAGATGTGAGGAAAATTTATCCACTCTGCAACTTTACATGGTCACTTACATGGAGGTCTTCCAAATTGTCACAACTCTTTCCTACAGTAAATGTTAAGCAATAACAAATTGTTGGGGATCAGAAACAATTTAGAACCTCTAGAAAAACAAATGGATGCTCAAGTGTGGTAGTTTGATTAAATATCTCCCAATACACTAAAAAATATATTAAAGATTTGTCTCCAGCTACCTGGCTGGAGGAGGTATTACCTAGGCCTGATTTTGGTGATTCTGAGGTCGATGTAAAATTCCAGCTATACATATGCAAAGGGAGCTGAAGTCTGACAGTCCTGCTCTTGTTTGAGTTAGGGACAGTGTGCTTGCTTGCTTTGGAGGTGCTGGATCTCTGTCTGCTTAGATCTATTAAATGGGCCCAGCCATTTCCTTCATTTTGGGGACTTCCCCTGGATCTTCTATTTCAATAAATACTTTCCTCCCAAAACTGTGCCTAGTTTGGAGATTCATCCATCCCAGTGTCCTGTGGTTATGACAACAAGTATTCAGCAATTTGCTGTGAGAAAAGCCAGTGAGTTCTAAAACAGGCATTGATTCCAAGGGCTGGAACAGTGTTTTTGCTGGTGTGCCTCTAGAAGTAGATGTTGCTTTAACCACTCAAGACATCCAGGACTCCAAGGGACTTGTGGACTTAGAGACAAATCTGGGCTTGTCACTGTAAATAGGGAATGAGGACAGGCACAAGCTGTTTTTCATAATCAATACTACAAAATAGCTTTGCTGTTTTGCTTAAGTATGTTTACATTGTCCAGTGTGCTGAAGTCACCTGGTGAGGTAAGATTTAGTTATGATTCATTCCCAAAAGTGACTAAATTTATTACTTTGATGACATCATGGAGAAAGCCAAAGGGTATGAGTGAATTGGGAAAATGCCTGCTTCTAGGTGTTGATGGTCTATTTGGTCAGATAAGTTTAAAGGTCCACTTAG